>JBAGKK010357410.1:0-18979 GCA_037177015.1 Euceroptres primus
TTTGATCGAAAGTTGCAAAATTTTTCAGGGAGGGAAGAGGAGTGTTTACGGAATAAAACCAGACCAAGAACTATCATTTTTAATTTTCTCTTACCCCCCCCCCCCCTCTAACGCCACAAATGTGACCCAAAAATCAAAAAACGACATTTTTTTAC
The DNA here is from genome assembly GCA_037177015.1 of Euceroptres primus. Taxonomy (NCBI): domain Eukaryota; kingdom Metazoa; phylum Arthropoda; class Insecta; order Hymenoptera; family Figitidae; genus Euceroptres; species Euceroptres primus. Next base: position 156 of record JBAGKK010357410.1, read on the forward strand.
GTATTATTGTTAATTTTCAGTATTTTCTGCCGTCTTTTTTAATACAAATAATTACTAATAGACAATTTGAATGTCCTCCATGACTTTTTAAACAATTTTCAATTGTTTGAATGTAACTTATTTAAACAATTATTTTTTCCCAAAAATGTCAAAATAATCGTATTTTCTGAATGAAATGTTAGTCATTGTTTGGAGTAGTAAATTTTTGTAAAAACATGTTTATTTAAACAATTATTTCATCCTGATATAATAAACAAAAAAATTTTTATAAACAAATTATTTGTTGAAAGTGTGTTTTCTATCATTTTCAATAATTTTACGTTTTTTAAGTTATATTGCAAGAAATTTCGATGGAAAAAATATTACAACGGAGAAAATTTCTCCTAAGATTATTCTTGTTAATATTACAAACAAATTTAATAAACAAATGCATTATTCAGGCATTTGTTGACCGAAAAATTCGTTTTTTCATGTCAGTTTTTTAAAATTAGAAACTTCATGATAAATTCAGCAAAATTCATAAATTTTTGATAAATTTAATGATTTTTTAAAACAAATTTAATAAAAAAAAGCATTATTCGGGCATTTGTTGACGGAAAAATTCGTTTTTTTCAATGCTAGTCTTTTAATTGAGAACTTGAAGATAATTTCAGAAATATTCATAATTAGTTGATGAATTTTATGTTTTTTTATACAAATTTCATAAACAAATGCAGTATTCAGACATTTGTCGACAGAAAAATTCGTTTTTTTCGAGGTCAGTTATTTTAATTAGGAACTTCATGATAATTTCAGAAAAATTCAAAAATTGGTTATAAATTTTATGATTTTTTAAAACAAGTTTAATAAACAAATGCATTATTCGGTCATTTGTCGACGGAAAAATTCGTTTCTTTTTTCAATGCCAGTTCTTTTAGTTGGAAATTTCAGGATAATTTCAGCAACCTTCATAATTAGTTTATAAATTTTATGATTTTTTAAAACAAATTTAACAACCAAATAATGCATTATTCGTGCGTTTGTCGACGGAAAAACTCATCTTTTTTAATGGCAGTCCATTTAATTGGGAACTTTACGATAATTTCAGCAAGATTCATAATTAGTTGATTAACTTTATATATTTTTTTAAAACAACTTTATTTAAAAAATGCATTATTCGGGCATTTGTCGACGCAAAAATTCGTTTTTTTTTAATGCCTGTCATTCAGTTGGAAATTTCAGGATAATTTCAGCAACATTCACAATTAGTTGATAAATTTTATAATTTTTTAAAACAAATTTAATAAACAAATGCATTATTCGGACATTTGTCGACGGAAAAATTCGTCTTTTTCAATGTCAGTCCTTTTAATTAGAAACTTCACGATAATTTCAGCAAAATTAAAAAATTGTTGACAAATTTCATGATTTAAAAAAAAATTAATAAACAAATGCATTATTCGGTCATTTGTCGACGGAAAAATTCGTTTTTTTTTCAATGTCAGTTCTTTTAGTTGGAAACTTCAGGATAATTTCAGCAACCTCCATAATTAGTTGATTAACTTTATATATTTTTTTAAGACAAATTTATTTAAAAAATGCATTATTCCGGCATTTGTCGACGGAATTTTGCTGAAATTATCATGAAGCTCCTAATTAAAAGAACTGACATCGAAAAAAACGACTTTTTTTGTCGACAAATGCCTGAACAATGCATTTGTTTATTAAATTTGTTTATAGTATTAACAAGAATAATCTTAAGAAAAATTTTCTCCATTATAATATTGTTTCCATCCAAATATCTTGTAACATAACTTTAGAAAATGTAAAATTATTGAAAATTATAGAAAACACACTTTCAAAAAATAATTTGTTTATAAAATTTTTTTCGTTTATTATATCAGGATGGAGCATCTTTAACTAATGTTACTCTATGAAACGTAGACGATTGCAGCAATTTTCCCATTATTGACGAGCACCGAGAACGTCAAATAGAAAAAATGGTCATTTTTTTCGTCATATTTGTTTATTTATAAAAAAATCGAAAAGCTCAATCAAAAATCAGGCTCGACAACTCTCTGTAAAATCTTATCAGCTTTTTCTTCAAATTTTTTACGTCCAAATCGGTCAATATTTGTGGGCTGTTCGTTATTTTGAACCAAAAAACTAATTTTTTTCCCACTGTGCACCCTAATGGACACTGATCCTTTTTTCGCAGGGTGAAAGATTGAGCCACGCTGTTGGATGTGCGTTTGCAGCTTGTTTAGAAAGAAAACAACGCAGGGATAAAGAATGTGGAGTCACAATGACCTTCGATTCGAAGACGTCGACCTTTACAAGAAGTGGAAGCTTTAGACAACCAAGTCTCACTGAAAGACTCCAGGACTCTCGTGAAAGAGCTGTTGGTAAGTTAATAATTATTTATTTTTACAGTAAATAAAAATAAAAATCTTGTACCACCGGTAAATTTTTTTTGTTTATTTCTGTTTTCTTTTTAGATGTCCCACCAGTGAAACCAGTTTACAATCCTTTTGCAATCGAAAGGCCTCATGCGACGCCATCAATGTTGGAAAGACAAGGATCTTTCAGAGGATTTAATCAATTAAATCAAGCATCTCCCTTTAAACGACAACTCAGTTTGCGAGTTAATGATCTTCCTAGTAATTTAGAGCGCACACGAAGTCACAGTTTGGAACCTACAGATCTCTCTCGCATGCCAGCTTTATCGCACATTTTACCCATGAAACCACCAGGTGAGATTGATGATTAATTATTAATTTGTAACCTTAATTAATTGTAATCAATCATTAATTAATGTCAAGTAATAAAACTCAGGTTATCATATGTTGGATTAAAAAAGAATAAATTTTAACACTTGTGTTCTTGGTGTTTCTGTACATCCAGAGTTCGAAGGATATGACGAAGGTCATTACCTCATTCTATCGTCGATATTAATTGCCTGCACCCTTTGGTGTTTAACCGTTTCCTTAAACTTTTCATTCAATAGTATTCACTATTCAGTTCAATAGTTATCAACAAGTTCAGGATCGATTTTATAAAATGTACAAGTTTACGGATTTCGAATTTAGGAATTTTTAAAAGTAAAAAATGTGCGATAAAATTTTCAAAATTTTCTGTTTTCTTTATGCAAATTTTTCAGTTAACAAATTTTAGAAATTTATAATATACAATGTACAATTAAGGATTTGAAATTGCAAACTTTATCTTAGCAGTTGTAAAACTTGTATTTTTTCCGTAAAATCGTGTCCTGATCGCGATTGTAGATTCAAAGTAGATAGACCCCCAGTAGTCAGGTTTTCCCGACCAAAAACCTTTCTAAAAACCTCTAGAAATTCTCAATTTAAACATCCATGAAGTTTGCAACCAGGAAAATAATCATAAAAATAATAATTTTGAATTATCTCTAGTCACAATATTTATTTCAAATGCTTTTTTTATCGGGAGAGCTTGAGAAGGAAGAGAATAGAATCCTCTGTCCAACGATAGTAAAAATGACGAAGTGCAGTGTGTGCTTCGATTGTTGTAAAAAAAATTTTTATTTTTCACCAGCACTCTGTGTCGTGAAGCATGTTGTTCGTAGCTTCCAGCACTCTTCAGCACAGTTGATGAAAAGTCTAGTTTCTAAAAATTTTGAATATTTATAAGAGGAAACTCTAACTTATATTTTTTATTGATATTGTAGTGAGTCCCATACCAGAGATATCACCGAGTGGTCATGAAAGTCTATCAGCCATGTGTCAGCAGGTCACTCAAGGTCTCAGTCTTCTCTCTAGTAATGACGATTTTGGACCAACGACTACAGTTTCACTCACTAGCACAGTTGCGAAACAGCTTTTTACAAGCACAACCACCACCACACTTCCAGGTCAGATTTAGACAATTTTTAAATATAAAATGTAATTTTAGATATAAAATGTAATGTTAGATATAAAATGTAATTTTAGATATAAAATGTAATTTTAGATATAAAATATAATTTTATATCTATACTTTATTATATTATTATATCTATAAAAATATAAAAATACATTTTTCAGGGATTTTTGTAGAGTAGAATCTAATTTGTGTCCAATAAGATACAGTAGAATCTCCTTTGGGTCCAATAAGACAGTGGAACCTCATTCTATCAAATGTACACAGTAAAACCTCAGGTGTCTCTTAAAAGATACAGGAGAACCTCTCCCAACCTCTACAGATACAGTAGAACCTACCCTTGTCCCCCTCCCTGCCTCTACAAATACAGTAGAACCTCTGCCTGCCTCTACAGATACAGTAGAATCTCTTCCTGTCTCTATAGATGACTCCCTACCTCACCAGATACAGTAGAACTCCTTTCTGCATACAAAAATACAGCAGAACCCCCCTGTCTCTACAAGTATAGTAGAAACTCTTCTTGCCCCTACAAATACAGTAGAACCTCTTTCGGCCTCTACAAATACAGTAGAACCGCGTCCAGCCTCTACAGGTACAATAGAACCTCTCCATGTTTTTACATATAAATTAGAAACTCTCACTGCCTTCACAGATACAGCAGAACCTCTCATTTTGCCTACAGACACGGCAGAAACTCTTCCTGTGCCTACAGATACAGTAGAAACTATCCATAATATATCTATAAATACAATAGAATCTGCTCTCACCCCCACAGACATAGTAGAATCTTTTCATACCCCCGCAGACACAGTAGAACCTTTAGCTACATCTAAATATACATCAGAACCTCTCCCGATCTCTATAGACACAGCAGAACCCTTTCATATCTCTACAGACACAGTATAATATCTGCATACCCCTACCAACACAGTAGAACATCTTTATACCTCTATAGACATAGTAGAACCTTTTCATATGCCTACAGATACAGTAGAACGTCTTTATATATTTACAGATGACGAAGAATCTCCGGCCATACCCACATGTACAATAGAACCTCTACATAGCTCTACAGGCACAGTAGAAACTCTGCATAGCCGTACAGACACAGTAGAAACTCTTCATAGCTCTACACACACAGTAGAACCTCTCCTTTCCTTTACAGACACAGCAGAACTTCTCCAAATATCTACAGACACAGTGGAACCTCTCCCTGTCTCCACAGGCACAACAGAACTTCTCCATATATCTACACACACAGTAGAATTTCTCCTTGCCTCTACATATAAAGTGAAACTCTAGCTGCCTCTGCAGCCATAAAGAACCTCTCCCTGCTCCTGCAAACATACTAGAACCTCTCGCTGCCTTTACAGGCACACTAGAACCTCTCATTGCCTCTATAGAAACGACAGATCAGCCCACTTTCTCTGCAGATACAGCAAAATCTCACACGACTCTACAGATATACTAGAACCCTCCACGATACACTAGAACTCTCCACGATACACTAGAGACCTCCACGATACACTAGAACCCTCCACGACTCTACAAAAACACTAGTAGGTCCTCTTCCTGTCTCTACAGATACATTAGAACCTCGTCATACTTCTACAGATACAACAGAAACTATCCATATACATGCCCCTAGAAATACAATAGAACCTCTTACTGCCTCTAGAAATAAAATAGAACCTCTTCCTGCTTCTACAAATACAATAGAACTTCTTCCCACCTCTACAAATACAGTAGAACATCTTCAGGTTTCTACAAATACAAGAGAACCTCACACTGGCTCTACAAGTACAATAGAACTTCCTCCTGCCCCAACAAATACAGCAGATCCTCTTTATGTATCTACAGACTCAGTAGAAGCTCTTCGCATGCCTACAGATACAGTAGAACTTTTCCATATATTTACAGATGCAGAAGGATCACCGCCCATTCCCACATTCACAGTAGAACCTCTACATAGATCTACAGGCACAGTAGAAACTCTGCATAGCCCTACAGACACAGTAGAAACTCTTCATAGCTCTACACACACAGTAGAACCTCTTCTTGCCTCTACAGATACAGCAGAACTTCTCCAAATATCTACAGACACAGTAGAACCTCTACCTGCCTTTACATATACAGTGAAACTCTAGCCGTCTCTGCAGACATAATAGAACCTCTTCCTGCTCCTGCAAACATACTAGAACCTCTCGCTGCCTTTACAGACACACAAGAACCTCTCATTGCCTTTACAGAAACGACAGATCAGCCCACTTTCTCTGCAGATACAGCAGAATCCCTACGACTCTACAGGTACACTAGAGACCTCCACGATACACTAGAACCCTCCACGATTCTACAAAAACACTAGTAGGTCCTCTTCCTGCCTCTACAGATACATTAAAACCTCGTCCTACCCCTACAGATGCAGCAGAATCTTTTTTTTCCTGTAGAAATACAGTAGAACCCCTTCCTGCTTCTGCAAATACAATAGAACCTCTTCCCGCATCTACAAATACAGTAGAACATCTTCCTGTTTCTACAAATACAATAGAACCTCATACTGCCTCTACAAATACAATAGAACTTCCTTTTGCCTCTACAAATACAGTAGAATCCCTGCACGCCTCTACAAATACAACAGATCCTCTCGATGTATCTACGGACTCAGTAAAAGCTCTCCGCATGCCAACAGATGCAATAGAACTTTGCCATATATTTACAGATGTAGAAGAATCTTCGCCTATTCCCACATTCACAGTAGAAACTCTACATAGCTCTACAGACACAGTAGAAACTCTGCATAGCTCTACAGACACAGTAGAAACTTTTTATAGCTCTACAGACACAGTAGAACCCCTCTCTGTCTCTACAGGCACAGTAGAACCTCTCCCTATCTCTACAGACACAGAAGAACTTCTTCATATATCTAAAGACAGTAGAATCTCTCCCTGTCTCTACATATACACTGAAACTCTAGCTGCCTCTACAGACATAGTAGAACCTCTCCTTGCCCCGACAGACATACTAGAACCTCTCGCTGTCTCTACAGAAACGACAGAACAGGCCACTATCTCTGCAGATAAATCAAAATCCTCCACGACACTACAGATACACTAGAACTCCCCCCCCCCGACTCTACAGAGACACGAGAACCCCTCACTACTCTACAGATACACTAAAACTTTCCACAACTCTACAGATACACCAGAAACCCTACGACTCTACAGATACACTAGAACCCCCTACGACTCTACAGATACACTAGAACCCCCTACGACTCCACAAATACACTTGAACTTATTTACAGAGATATAGTAGAACCTCTTTATGCCTTACAGATACCGCAGAATCTCTTTCTTTTGCCTACAGACGCAGTAGAACCTTTCCCGGACACTATAAATATAATAGAACTTTCCCTGCCCCACAGAACCTCTCCCTGTGTCCAAAAATACATTAGAACCTTTCCTGCCTTCTAGAGATAAGTAGTATTCCTCTCCGTCTTCATGAATACAGTAGAACCTATCAGTGTACCTACACAGACAGTGGAACAACTTTCTGGTCCTTCATAGACAGTGGAACCACTTTCTGGTCCTACACAGACAGTGGAACCACTTTCTGGTCCTACACATAGAATAGAACCTCTCCTTGTCCCTAAAAATGCACTAGAACTTCATCAGTGCCCCATAGAACTACTGTAGAACCTCACTTATCCTAATTCTTAAATTAGAACTTCATTCATATCACATGTTAGGCCATGAAAGAGGTTCTACTCTATGAATAAAACTAAAAAATTCAAATTTACTTTCAGTGACGAACAGCACTTCCCTGGATGACATGAAGCTCCATAATGGTCAAAGTCACAACAACAACAACCAGAATGAGAACGAGACTCTAAATGCAAATCTGAACAATGCTGTCGTCAACTGGAAGGAATCCTCTTCACCGATTCTTGCCAAGAACCACAGACTCACCCCTATTCTTAACAGGAGTTGCAATCTCAGCCCGGTTCTTCCAAGGACTAATGTCTCTACAGTCGTTATGAGTACTCCTGCAGCGTCCACTGGAGTGTCAGCTTTTGGTACTTCTGCAGCTAGTCCAGCTTTCAGTACAGCTTCGACATCCTCCTTGAGCAGTGGGGCAGCCCCTGCCTTGAATAGATCTCCAGTACCTGTGAATCCAATCACAGCATCTGTGACGAGTTCTCCAAACGCAAGCGTCACTTCTGTTTCATCTGCTCAGTCCTCGACTGCCTGTGAAGTCAGTCAAATCACGACGAGAGCTGAGCAGATTCTTACGAATGTAAGTTTCTTTTCATATATTTTATTAATATATTTGTATGTTATTGATTTGTTATATTGATATATCGATATACGATTATATTAATAGATTCTATACAGTAGAAGTTCTCCATACATCTACAGATACAGTGGAACCTCTCACTGAATCTAAAAATGCAATAGAACCCCTTTCTGCACATACATATAAATAGAACCTCTCACTGACTATGCGTATACAATAGAACCCATCACTGACTCTACATATACAATAGAACCTCCCACTGACTCAACGCGTATAATAAAACCTCTTTCCTGCTCTACATATACAATAGAACCTCTTTCTGTCCCTACAGATACGTTAGAACTTCTCACCGACTCTGCAGATCCAATAGAACCTCTTTCTGTCTCTACAGATACGTTAGAATTTCTCACCGACTCTGCAGATCCAACAGGGCCACTTTCTGACTCTACATATACAATAGAACCCATTGCTGAATCTGCAGATACAATAGAACCTCTCGCTGGTTCTAGAGTACCAGTAGAACCCCTTCACACATCCACAGATACAGCAGAATCTCTCATTGTATCTACAAATAACGTGGAACCTCTTCGCGTCTCTGCAGGAACAGTAGAACATTTCCCTGGCGCTGCAGATACCGTGTAACCTCTTCCCGACTCTACTAACACCGTAGAACCTCTCCCTGGCTCTATGAACACAATAGAACTGTTCGCTGCCTCTATGAACACAATAGAACTGTTCGCTGCCTCTATAGAGATAGTAGAACCACTCGCTGTCTCTACAGATACAGTGGTAACCCCTCTCGTCCCTAAAAATACAACAGAACCTCTTCCCACATCTACAACTTCTCTCAGTTCCCATAGTTTCAGTAAAACAGCTCCATAAATACAGTTAAACCTCTAACTGTGAAACCTCTTCCTCAGTCTTCAGTCACAGTAGAACCTGTCCTTGACTCTACGGATGAAATAGAACCTCACTGGTTCTCCGGAGAACTACAGTAGAACCTGCATTATTCTAATTCTTACAGTAGAACTTCATTCGCGTCACATGTCAGGCCATGGAAGAGGTTTTACTGTATCTAAAAAATACAACCTGTATATTGATATAATAATAAAATTACATAATAGATTACATACAATTTGTTCTTAACAATAGAACTTCTCCATATGTTTTCTACAGATACAGTAGAACCTCGGCCTCTACAGACACAGTAGAACCTTTCACTGTCTCTACAGATACAATAGAACTCCTCTATTCACCTACCCAAAAATCCGCAGATGTACAGTAGAACCTTTCGGTGCCCCTACACACACAGTAGAACCCTTTGCCACCTATAAAGATTCAATAGAACACCTCTTTCACTCTAACTACAAATACAATAGAACCTCCTCCCGATTCTACAGTTCACGAAGAACCTCTGAACACCTCTAAAGATACAATAGAACCCATCGCTTCCTCTACCTACAAATACTCTACAGACTCAGTAAAACCTGTCGTTGCCCCTACAGACACAGTAGTACTTTTCGCCGCCTCTACAGGTACAATACCTCTACAGATATCTCTTTCACTTTGCCTATAAATACAATAGAACCTCCTCTCGATTCTACAGTTCACGAAGAATCCCTGAACACTTCTATAGATACAATAAAACCCCTCACTTCCTCTACCTAAAAATACTCCACAGACACAGTAGAACCTGTAGCTGTCTCTACAGACACAGTAGAACCTGTAGCTGTCTCTACAGACACAGTAGAACCTTTCAGTGCGCTTACAGATACAATAGAGCTCGCTCCTACAGATACAATATTGCTCGCCCCTCGCTTTCTCTACCTAAAAATACTCAGATGCACAGTAGAACTTTTCACTTCCCCTACAGACACAGTAGAACCTTTCGCTGCCCATACAGACACAGTAGAACCTTTCGCTGCCCCTACAGACACAGTAGAACCTTTCGCTGTCCCTACAGACACAGTAGAACCCTTCACTGACCCTACATACACAGTAGAACCTTTTTCTGCCCCTACAGACACAGCAGAACCTTCCAATGCCCCTACAGACGCAGTAGAACCTTTCAATGCCCCTACAGACACAGTAGAACCTTTGTTGCTCATACAGATACAATAGAACCCCTCGTTTGCTTTACCCACAAATACTCTACAGACACAATAGAATCTGTCTCTTCCCTACAGACACAGTAGAACCTTTCGCTGCTCATACAGATACAATAAAACCCCTCGCTTCCTCTACCTTAAAATACTCAGATGCACAGTAAAACCTGTCGTTGCCCCTAGGGACACAGTAGAACCTTTCGCCGCCTCTACAGATACAATAGAGCCCCCCCCCTTCTACTCTACCTACAAATACAATATAACCTCTTCCCGATTCTACAATTTACGAAGAACCCCTGAATACCTCTACGGATACAATAAAACTTCGTGGTGCCTCTACAGGCACCGTGGAACTTATTTCCGACTCTAGAGACACAGTAGAAGCTCTCCCTGGCTCTACAGATAAAGTAAAACCTGACTCATCCTAATTCTTGCAGTATAACCTCACTTATGTCATATGTCAGGCCATGGAAGAGGTTCTACTGTATAAAAAAAAATACAACCTATATATTGATAGAATAAAATACTGATATATTTGCTAGAATAATATACTGATATAATAATACATTACATAATATATTAATTAAAATTTTTTCAGGTTCAACCAGTGCAGTCCTCAGCGGATTTGCCGAAGCCTGAGCAATGGTTGGGCAGCGTGACGGGATCAGTTCCCCCACCTACAGTGCAATCAGTCCCACCAGTCCCCTCGAGTCCCCGTCGAGCACCCCCTCTCCACTCCAGGGCGCTCTCTTTGGGATCCGCAGCTCTGAATCAACCTACGAGGGGTCCATCGGACCCATTCGACGCCGAGTGGGCCGAAATTGCGGCCCGGAATCTCCGACAAGCGTCCCAAACGAATCCCTTCATCATGCCCAACGCAACTCAGGCCTTTCAGGTGCAATTGTAGCGTCGGGAGTTCGTTAACAGCATCGCCAACTTTTATCGAACAAACACTCAGTGACATCAGAGTCCTCAGTTCTCGCAAAATCGAAAGTACTACACCTGACTGATCGAATTCTCGCGCTAAGAGTAGAAACTACTTTGAGTAGAAAGATACAGTAGTATCCCTTCAGTGTCCAATGGGTGCAGTAGAAACTCCATCGTGTCCAATAAGATACAGTTAGAACCTCACTTGTGTCCGATAAGATACAATAGAACCGCACTTGTGTCCGATAAGATACAGCAGAACCTCACGTTTGTCCGACAAGATAAACAGAACCCCACCTGTGCCCGTTAAGATACAACAAAACTTCACATGTGCCCGATAAGATACATTAGAACTTCATTCGTGTCCAATAGTAGAACCTCATCTGTGTCCAATAAGTCACAGTAGAACCTCACTTGTGTCCAATAAGATGCAGTAAAACTCCTCATGTTCTAAGATGTACACTAGAACCTCGTTAAGTGTCCAAAATCGTGCAGTAGAGTCCTCAGGGTAAAACCTCCGGAAACGAGGGAATTTCTACTGTACTGACACTTAAAGAGTCTAATCAAGGAAAATATCAGAATGTAAATTTGCTAGCAATAATCGCGAAGAGCTGCTCAGGAAACGCACATGGCCTTCGGAGGATTTTTAATTTTAGGAAATGCATTTTTCTTCGTACTATTTGACAGGAAAGAAATCAATTTGTTGGGTCTTTTGGAACCTCAAAAAAAAGTCCCTTTAAACCAAAAAATGGAGCCTTTCAACCCTAAAGGTGGTTGAGGCTTTTTTGAACCAAAATTTTTTTTTGATCCAATACAAGTTTTTGGGTCTTGCTGAGTCAAACACTATTTTGGGTGTTTTTGACCCACAGGTTATTCTTGAGTCTTTGGATCCAAAAACTGGATTGGGTTCTTTGGGCTCAAAAAAATTCTGGATCCTCTAGATCCAAAAAATGTTCTGTTTTAGGAAAGCACATAGAAGTGAACAATTTCGTGGAACGAAATTAAAAACGCAAGGTTAAAAATTAGAATTTATGTATTGTGAACGAATTAAAAAACTACAAATGAAAACATTGGTCCGAGGGACCAAAAGTGTCTGGAGAAGGAATGAAGGCTGTGCGCTTTCCAATAAATTAATATTTTCAGAAAATCAGATATAAATTACAAAGGAAATAATTAAATAAATCATTTTTTTAAATCGTGGCCCCTGATTTCTTTGTGTGCAAGGGTCAGGATTTTTTAAATTGGTGCTGGATTGGTTTTCATTAAAATCTAATTTAAATTTGGAAAATCTGAGTCAATATTTTTACAAAATATTATGTGTTTAGGAGTTCCAAATTGTTTAAGTGGAATTTGTATTTTAAAAAAATGGAAGCGCACAGATTAAAATGGGACGATCAATATAGTCTAGGAATAATTCTCATTCAGCATCGCACGCAGAATTAACACGCACCAAGATTAAGGCTGCACCGACTTAACAATAAAAATACGTAGTTCTCGTTCCATTTTTTCGAGGAGATTTATACTTAAAACTAAAAAGAACAAAAACAAAAAATTTTTTGCTTATGGTACGCGAAATTTTTTGAGATCGTTCGTCAAGGAGTGCAAAATTACGAAACCGAAAACAGGATAGGAATTAATTTATTAGCTTAACTAAAATATTTTACTGAATTTAAGATAAATATTTATATTAAATTAGACTAAATATTAAAAATAAATTGATAAATTAAATTCTATGGAGTATTTTGGTGCACAAGCGAGCATGAGATCAAGAACTGTGATACCTTGCGGAGGCCAGTACTTAAAAAGAGGGCAAATAAAAAAAAATGAGACAAAATATTGCTCAAGATCGTCGAGGTGAAATTTTCGAGGAGCGATTTATGCGGAAGATTGTGCGGGAGATTGTTGACAGGATGCAAATTTATTAATTAAGAAGTTAGATGTTCTACTTAGCAAAAAAGCCCTATACTCTGTCGTTGTCTAGTACTCAATACGAGTGTGGCAAAAAAAAGGTTTAGCTTTTTTTTATTTAAAGTGGATCTTTAAAAAATGAATGCCAAATTTGGTATACCTTTTTGAAGAGTTGAGAAAATTGGAGTTTTTTTGAGAAGCCAATTTTTTTGGCACAGTGTTCCAAATTTCGAAATAACCGAGTTTTCTGGCACAGTGGTTCAATTTTGAGACTTTCAATTTTTTGGCACAGTGTGTAGAATTTTGAAACATTCGAGTTTTTGGATCACAGCTAATTATGACTCATACCATTTTTTTGGCACAGTATGTCAAATGTGACACGGATCATTTCTTGGCATAGTGTGCCAAATTTTGAAACATCCAAGTTTTTTGGCACTGTGTGTCAAATTTTTGAAACATCCGAGTTTTCTGGCACTTTCAATGGCACAGAACTGGCACAGTTCAATTTTGGCTCTTTCAATTTTTTGGCACAATGTGTAGAATTTTGAAACATCCGAGTTTTTGGATCACAGCTAATTTTTACTCATACCATTTTTTTGGCACAATATGTCAAATGTGACACGGATCATTTTTTGGAACAGTGTGCCACGGATCATTTTTTGGCACAGTGTGCCAAATTTTGAAACATCCGAATTTTTTGGCACAATGGTTCAATTTTGGTACTTTAAACTTTTTGGCACAGTGTGTAGAATTTTGAAACATCCGAGTTTTTTGGCACAGTGGTTCAATTTTGGGACTTTCAATTTTTTGGCACAGTGGTTCAATTTTGGGACTTTCAATTTTTTGGCACAGTCTGTAGAATTTTGAAACATCCGAGTTTTTGGATCACAGCTAATTTTTATTCATACGATTTTTTCGGCACAGTATGTCAAATGTGGCTATGATCATTTTTTGGCACAGTGTGCCAAATTTTGAAACATCCGAGTTTTTTGGCACAGTGGTTCAATTTTGGGACTTTCAATTTTTTAGCACAGTGGTTCAATTTTGGGACTTTCAATTTTTTGGCACAGTCTGTAGAATTTTGAAACATTCGAGTTTTTGGATCACAGCTAATTTTGACATATATAATTTTTTTAGGCACAGTATGTCAAATGTTGCCCAGATCACATAAATTTTTTAGCACAGAGGTCCAATATTGTCACAGAAAGTAATATTGATGCACGCAATATTTTGGCACAGTTAACTAATTTTGGCACATACTACTTTATGACACAGTGGGCCAATTTTGACACATACCGATATTCGGGGTAGTGGTTTAATTTTGAAAGTGAGCCAATTTTGGTCAAAACCAGTTTTTGACACAGCCAATTGTGGCACTTACCAACTTGGCACAGTGTGCTTAGTTTTGGCACAACCATTTTTGCTTTGGTAGATCCTACTTTTTGTAACATTTGTTTGTTAAGAACCAATTAACGATCAGTCGATTTTTTGGCACAGTGGGCCAACTTTGGCACAACCAGTAAAATAAAAACTAAGCCTTTTTTTGTCCACCCTAACAAAATACACTTTTGAAATGCATTTACTCTACAAGGTCAGGAGTGCGGAATCCAAAGCCGCGAGAAAAATCAAAAAGTGTTTAGCAAACTGTGTAGTTTTCCGAATAGGGTCCTTTTTCCAAGCGAGCATATCGGTAGTTGGCTAGAATGAATTTCGTCGACCAATTGTATCGCACCGGGCATCTCAGACCCATGCTATCGATAAAATATCGCTAATGAATTAAAAAAAAATCTATCAGTATTGACACTCGTGGCGCTCGGCTTTTCAAATAATCGAAACCGAGCCCAAAAAAAATTTCGAAATTTTCTGTTTGTAAATAACAAAAATCCGGAAAAATCGAATTTTTTTTATTTTCGGTTTCGAGCTAAAGGCGAAGAAAAGAAAATTAAACAAATTTCGCACCGCCGTGTCTCGCCTTATGTATGCAATGTACATAGAGTAGTTATTATATTTAATATAAAGCGAGAGTAGGAAAAAAATATTGAGTTCTCCGAGCCAGCGAAATTCGGATCGACTGCGAGATTCGTCACGTGTTTCAGTTTCATCGAACACGCGATCGCATATCAATAGTATTACATTCCCACGAAAGTAAGGAAGTTCTTGTTGAAGAGGAAAATTGTTAAAGAGATGTCATTTAATTTTAATTAATTAAAAAAAATCAGGATATTTTTTAATTAATTAAATTTAATCAAAGATTGATTTGTGGGATGGGAGATGAGTTGATAGATAAACTAGATGATGTAAATGGAGCAAATGTCTTCTGCAGTACTTAACTTTGTTAAAGGAATAATTTTGTCGACAGGAATTGCTTTAGCTTTGAAAATTAAAAAAAAAAAAACAAATCTTCGATTCTCTCTTCCGTCCTGAAGTCGAAGAAAGTTTTTACAAGCACAAATCGATTATCTCAATAGAGAGATAGCAAATTATTCAGTGTACTTAAGCATATAACCTAGCTCGTTAGCCAATCACTGTTGAGAAATTTCTCTGACAGAAAAACTTCATTTGAAATTTATTAAACTTTATTTAAATTAACTTTATTTTCAGTTCATTAAAATAGTTTTTCTTGACAAATGATATTTTTTAGTTGAAGAGGCTCTTAAAAAAGGAAAAATGTGATTGTAATTAAAAAAGCAGGAATTGAAGGGAAAAATGAAGTTGAAGAGGAAAAATTTATTAAAAATTTATTAAAAAAGGAAAAATGTGATTGTAATTTAAAAAGCAGGAATTGAAGGGAAAAATGATCCTTTGGGTCAAAAGGACCCACGATCAATATCTTCTACATTTTTGCGTTAATTTAATATATTTATTACTATAATTCAGAGCGGTATTATAATAAGATTAAAAAACAGAAGTTATTGAACCTGGGTCTTTTTGACCCAAAGACTCAATTGCCCTCAATTTCTTGCTAATTTAATTGAAATTATTTTTTCCCTTAATTAAGATTCTTCTGAACTCAAAAAATTGTTAAAATAATTAAATTCCGATTTTGTTAATATTTCCCGAATCGAAAATATTCTGTTATTGTTTCCAAATGACGATTTAGAGTTGATTTAAAGTTTCCATTTTCTCGAATTTTCTCTTTTGTTTCCAATCGACAATTTAGAGTTGATTTATTAGTTTCCATTTTCTCGAATTTTAATTTCCTTAATTTTTGAAGTTTTTCCGAAGTTTTCAAAATTCAGAGAGGCTTCTCAACATGTTATACATTTTTGTTTCCCGAGGAGGAAAGCTTTAATGGCAAAGTGTACATAACGCAACAATAATACGTTCTAGGATTATTATAATTATTAAAATTCCGGCTGGAATCAAATTTCCAAAAAAATAAAAATAAATCCAATTAGGAAATTGAGAGAAATTTTGGAAATTGGATTTGAGTGGGAATTAATTAATTAACAAATAAGACTTAGAGACCTGTCGACGTTGCACGCTACTTAAATTCATTCGGCAGCGGTTTCTGTAATTATGATTACTGGGATTGTCATTTGATTAGTCTTTTGATAAGCTGGATTCTGCTTGAAAAGCAGAGGGACAGAAAGGGAAAATTGAATGAAGAATTTTTAGTTTTATGAAATGCATTTTTCTCAGAACTGATTGACAGACAAGGACCCAGTTTTGTCAGCAGTTTGGGTCGTTTGAACCCAAAAATGCATGTGGAGTCAAAGAGACCCAATCAATAGTTGACATTTTATCCCCAATAAATGAGTTTGGGTCTTTTTGACCTCAA
Organism: Euceroptres primus; assembly: GCA_037177015.1. Classification (NCBI taxonomy): domain Eukaryota; kingdom Metazoa; phylum Arthropoda; class Insecta; order Hymenoptera; family Figitidae; genus Euceroptres; species Euceroptres primus. The sequence continues at coordinate 17,046 of JBAGKK010357410.1, forward strand.
AGTATTATCGGGTCTTTTTGACCTCAAAGAATTATCGGGTCTTGTTGCCCTCAAAGAATTATCGGGACTTTTGACCCATTAATTATTGTGGGCCATTATGTCCCAATATCTATTTTGGGTCAAAGGCTCAGAAATATTGTCTAAAAAATATTGTTGGGTTTTTTCGACCCAAACCCCGTTGTGAGTCGTTTTGACCCCAAATCCCGTGTGGGTCATTGTGACCCATTTCGTTTTTTGTTTAAAAATACCGTTGTGGGTCATTCTGACTTACTTTGGCTAAAGCAAAATTATTTTGGGTCTCTCCTACCCCAAAAAAATCGTCTTTTGAGAGTTGAGAATAGATTTAATAGTCGAATAGATGGTGGTAAGTTTGCCAAATTGACTGAAGTGAAATGAAAAAAATTCTTGGGGTCGTCTTGTAAATACTAGGGTCGCCGATCGATTTCTGAATCATCGTACGAATTAACGCGTGTATATTTCGTAAAAATATCTTTGTTTATTTTGCAATGTATCAGCCTCTGTAAAGATACGATTTATTATATAATATCTGTTGTGATTACGAAAATGCCTTTTTCTTTACCCTTCAAAATATCCTTAAAGAAATTAGAAAATATTTAAGTATTTTAAGTATTTAAATATTTTAATTACTTAAATATTTAAACATTTTAATTACTTAAATATTTAAACATTTTAATTATTTAAATATTTAAATATTTTCATTATTTATATATTTAAATATTTAAATTGATTGGAATGTATTTATTATTTTAATCAACCAATTTATTAGTACAGAAAGTTTTATCAGTGAAATTTAAATTAAAGAATTAAAAAATTAATTTAAATGTATGTGGAGTCAAAATATTTAAATATTTAAATATTTAAATTGATTGGAATGTATTTATTATTTTAATCAACTAATTTATTAGTACAGAAAGTTTTATCAATGAAATTTAAATTAAAGAATTAAAAAATTTGTAACGTTTTTTTTTTAAATTCTATCAGTCAATTTTTTTCCACTATCAGAAACCATAACCAAAATATGACAGTTTTGAATTGACCAAATTACAGTTTTCCAAATTTGAATCCAAGTTTCTCCACTTTAGAATAAGAGACTGTTAAAAAAATATAAGTAACTAATTTTAACTCTTAATAACAAACTTCACAAATTTTAACATTGAAACGGAAACAAATTAACTAAAAAATAAAATTACAACAAATAATGTTAGTGATAATATAAAAGTAAAAATGAACTGTAAAAACAATAATTATTCTAAATATCCACCAGCTCCGAGTATTGCATCCAAATGTGGTCAAAAACCAGTTTGCAGTAAAGATAATTGTCCAAATTGTCCAATCAGAGGCCCACCTTGTCCTGGAGAATCCTGTGTTCGATTTATGCTTACTTACACTTGTAACAGGTAATTAATTTTAATTTTTTTTAAATTTTATTTAAATTAAAATCTTTCTTTTGAATTTTATTTTAATTAAATTTAATTAAATGTTCTAAATTTAGTTTTAATTTTTAAATTAACTTTAATAATAAATTAAATTAATTTAATTTCATTATTTGGTAACCCAATCAATTGTTTAAAATTACTCAGAAATACAATACATTTCTTTAATATTTCAAATTCGAATAATAAATTTACTAGCGTTATTTGATATTAACAATAATTACAATACAAACTACAAATAATATATATATATATATAAAGAAATTTTTATTTCTTTAATAACAAACTTTATTAATAACTTTATTATCTAATTAGAAGGGATTAATCAGTATAAATTTGGAATAAAAATTAAAAAGTCTAAATTTCTTATCCAATTCTAAGAAAAATAATATCTTGTTGAAGGGTCAAAAATTGAGAATAAATTAGTTATCATATTAAATTAAATTTGGTTTTATTTAAGTTTAATCAGTTTAATATATA
>JBAGKK010357514.1:0-18978 GCA_037177015.1 Euceroptres primus
GTTTTTTTTCGTAATTTTTTATTTGGCTTCATATTGACCGTAAGACCGACTATATCAGCGTTTTGCTGAAAAATTTTCTATTATAAATATATATATATATATATATATATATATATATATATACCTAGTTATTTCAATGTACAAGTGTTTACAGGTGTATTCTTTCATTTAGTTTGATATAATGCAAGTTTTTGACTACATTCTGATGGGAGAAATGTTTTGACAAAATGTCGACTAATACAGTTGTTAAATTGTATGAATTTATCCCTACGTAAAGAGTCCCGTTGAGAAATTCATGCCAACCTAAGCTTGAATGTGCCATTGAGGTGGCTAGAGCCAAAAACCAAGCCCTGGCTCCACTTGCAGACATTTGTATTAATAGTTATGAATTAAGAATAGAACGAAGCCGACTGTTATGTAGATGTACCAGGTGCAACCCGGTCAACACTTTCTAGTGCTCTAAGAAAAATGCAAAAAACAAAGCATCAAAATTACAATTGTTGCAAAATTTGATGTCTCAAATGCATCAGTTCTCTTTGACAGAATTTAACAGGATATATGCGTCAACTTTATATGAATTGCCTTAAATACTTATACTTTTTACTTCTTCATTAAATCCTTAATTAAATTAAAAATTTTTTGTTATTGGGTTTTCACTGTTTATATTGAGAATAGACTGTTTTAACAGTGAGAAAAATGCTGTCAGGGTAAAAAATGTGAATGGGGATTTGAAATAGTTTTGCATAGTGCCGGTACTTTCGGATTGTGGGGTGAACATTCCTTGGCCGATCTTCCTGCTGTGTTCGCCTTTCCTATTTATAACGCTGCATACGACAGAACACGGGTATCCCCCCTTCGTCCGTTTCATTTCCTGAACTCCATTCTCATCCACTGATTTCCGGCACACTCCACTTTGCCAGGTTTTGCTTTACACTTGGTATATATTTTGAAATAATTTCCCACATAATTATTATTACCGCCATCAGTAAATATATAAATCTACATTTTAATTTACTTCTCTTTACGCTTGGCTTTATTTTCACATATTTTTTTTTGTACCTATTAATCTAAATATAGCTCACCAATTAATTTTCTTTATCATGTGTTTTACAGAGAGATAGATCAAAGATTTCCTATATCATGGATACTGAAGAGTAATGAATTTGTTCAAAGTAAAACTTGATATAACAGATGAAAAGAATTTTTCGAATAACACTCATTCAGCCTCTATTAAATTCTCACGTTCATTAAAATTCAGGTCCGATTATTACTATGTATGATAGAATCTTTTACCGATCAAGTCGATCCAACAAGAATCGTTTCAGCCTTTGACATGACAACGTCGTCGTTAAAGTAATAATAACACCAAGCATAATAACGATGGCTAGGATTTTGTGTGAAATCGGCGAACCGCGAATGCATCAAGTGGATTCGGGAATGCAGGGAGAGTTGGAGCATGCGTACTAGTAGGCTGATTGTAATTATTTTCCCCGATGACTTTGCGAACTACTGCCAGTGTTATACGATGAGAATCGAGATGAGTGTTGATCCCCTCATCAACGTTTGACGAAACCGAGGACGAAACGATACGAAAGCAAAGCTAAATGTTACTGGACCGCATTTAAAGTGTTCTCTCTCTCCTTCCCTACATGTTTCGAAATTTGTGCTCGATCTAGCAAGGCGAACGTTTCAGTTTGAATTGAATAGATAAAACAATCTCGACGTTAGTCTTGCAAACTTAATTACTTTTTAAAAATACTTATTTTTCTTGGAAAATAATTTGGACAAGTTCCTTCTTGAGAAGAATATTAATTCACCAGGTGAAATGCTTGCACGTCAGATTATCTCTGCCACTTTGAAAGCGAAGATATAATACAATGCGGCAGATATGACTATAGAGTTTGAGAGAGTAAGGAGAATTTCTCAACTCCCTCTTGGTTTTGTTTTTAAGCTCCTCGCCTTGCCTGCCCATGGATTTCGAAGGAAAGCTGACGGTATTGTCGCCCCCCGACCCGGACACAACTGTTGACTTTATTCCCGTAGATTAGTTGGCGTTTTCGTTAGGACAATGCATCCTCAGCGACACGCCTTCATTCTGTCGGTGGTTGGCAATTTTTTGTCGCCCACCCAACGGCCGCTAGCGTCCCTTACAATTCTCTTGATGAAAAGAAGAAGGGGTGCGAGAACGGGGTGAGACGAGGCGATTCGCAACGTCACGAGGCCATTTTTACCACTCCGTCTTTACCGTCATTCATCGGGAGTCCCCGATTGCGGATCACGCTTCCGGCTTAGCTTCGATGAAGACAATCTTTAGGCTTCTCAAAATCTCAACCGCATATTGGTGTGCTTCGTCTCGTTTTTTGTTACCCCTCGCGTGTGTACTCAATGGTTTTCTATTAAATCTATAGCAGATTGAGAATCTCTGATGTCTTTCAAGGAAGCAATTATCCTGCTCTCTTGAAAATGCTGGACTCTAGTGTTATTTATTAAAGTCAGATGTCTAGAAGATATGTTGGAAACCCTTCACAGCGTATGTACAGTAAGACATTTTCATGGGGAGAAAATTATTCGTGTACATATTTGATCAACGTGACTCTGCCATATCGTTGTTGATTATTAATTAAAATTTGAGATTTCTAATTTGAAGTAGGTAATAATTTTGATCACTGTCTACAATTTCTTTATTATTTTTACTTTGGATAAATAAATCTTCCATTTTACTGAAAAATTGGGGCAGAAAACATACAATTTTTTACGGATATTGTAATTTCCTAAATAAAAAAATACGAGAATATTTTTTTCCCTCAACAGCTATCCCTAAATGAAGGTGCAAGTCCATAAAGGAGAGAGAGTTAGAATATGATTAGTATATCGTTATAGAGGCATCGCGTGGGATACTTAAATTAAGTTTATTGGGCAGTTTTCACAGCGTTACGCTCCCTTTCATAAAATGCACATAAAAGTCAAAAGGGATGTTCCCTCTTTAACTACCAAATTGGGAAACAAAACAAATTGTTTGACATTATCAATCCATCATCAACAACATACATTTTTTTTCAAACCAAATTTATTTCCATCAAATAATAGCAAAACTATAATTTCAGGAAATAAGGAAACTCTATAATAAATTCTTGATTAACAAAATCCTTAGAAGTGACTCTTTAATTTATTAGAATTGCAAGTATAGTACATAGTATAATTTAGGGACAATGTTTTCTAAGGAAAGAGATATGGCTATAGGTAAGGAGTATAGCAAGATATAATTAGCTCCCTTGAAAGCAAACATCGCGCCTTAATTTAGTATCGATTGCCAAAACTTGCCCCCGCCTTTCTCTCCTCACCACCCCTCATTCTGAGTGCGAGTCTTTCAAACCCGGCTGCTCGAGAACCCGGAAAATGGAGAAAAATACTTTAAATTCGAAGACGGCTTGATTGATTGTGTTAATAAGAAAGTTTTCTTTCCTTCTTCTTTTTATCTTCGTCCAGCATGCCAGAAAGTACCAAGTGCTCTGTACTCTCACACCTTATCAATTAATTCACACTTTATTGATTAGCTATGATTGATGGCACCATTTCGTGGCCTTCTAAGCAATTTACACCGAAACTGTGTTAATATTTTTCCACTCAAAATCAGAATTTATCGACAACTGTGATCTAATTCACTAGTTTTATTTTAAATTGTTTAAATTTTTCAAGACACTATTTTTTATTAAAAGTCAATTAGTTTATTATTACACTAAGAAAATCTAATTTTTTATTTATATTTTTAGGTAAGGATCATTTTTCCTACAAGTGCAGAATGATTCGATTATCCTGTTCGGTACCACCCTTCGACCTGAAAACACGTGGCAAATTACAGGTATTTTATAATTTTGTTTTATACTTACAAACAATCGATACAATGTCTACATAAACTTGACATTTTTCTTTACCTATAGAGAACAGCCTGTTTTAAGTAAATAGAATTTTATTGTCCTCTTAGTTTTTTTTATACATTACGTATATGAAAAACTTTTTTTAACAAACTAAATAATAATAAAACTAATAATAAATTAATAATAAAAATAATAATTTCATCAATTTTACTTTCTGAGAGTACGACCATGTATTTTATTTCCTGCAGTTCTCAGACAAATAATCATTCGTATGCTTACAATAAAAAATTTTAAATCATAAAATTGTACATCTACACTATTGAATATCAGTCTTGAACAAGTTGGCCGCCTGTGTTTTTGTCGAATCATTAACAAACCACACCGTAATTTCATTCGAAGGAAGTGAAGAGTGGAAAGATAGTGAAATAAAGGAAAGGATTGTAGAAGACGGGTGAATGAATGCAGGGCTTCTAGAACTAAATTTAGTTTTCTTAGCTTGCCCTGGAATAAACACTAACCGAGTATAATTGGCTGCGCTGATCTGTCCGATAAATTGCAGACAATATGCCCCATAATTTTGTAATGCCATTATCCCAGGTTTCTTCTCGTTTCTGTATTCTGTAGCTAACGGAGCATTCGATTATATTATATTCATTGTAATCTTATCTTGAAGAAAACTGCGGTTGAAGGATTTCTTTTATGTTTTGTTCATTGTTTACTACTTCATTGATTCAGAATGTTTAAAAGCTCTTTTTTTCTCAGACGAGTCTATAGCCTGCTTCTTTGGATCTATAGGAAATGAGATTATGAAATTATCTGCTCTAAACGTGTGTTCCTATGTTTTATTCAGACAGACACACTATTATTTTGAGATTAGGGTAAAATAGTACCGCGGATTTTAAAGATAATATACTAATATTCGTAAATTTATTTATTTGACCCAATACAGCCGCTCTTTGTTGCCGTTGATTGTTATATAGGTATATGTAACGAATGTCTCAGCTTTAGGCCATTGACTTTCCAGCAGTCGATTGTTCCGTATTGAACTCTTTGGAACCCGAAGGTTGAAATCGCTTTAAAATTTAGGGGTGATTCGCGAGGTAGGCAGTCGGTAGGGAGACCCTTTTACCGGGGGCAAACACAAAATGCATTATTTATTGCCCGTAGTGGCCAGCAATTCATCGAAATTCCCGCTAAAAGCGAAAGAGTTGAGGTCGAGGGTTGGCACTCGTGCAACACGCAGGGGTTGGGGGTTGTAAGTGGCACCTTCCACCCCTTTAGCTTTCGCTTACTCTTTCCAATCGAAGAACTTTCACAAACACCATTTCGTCACATACATGTATAGTATTTTTTTCAAGACAAATAACTCAGATAATGTTTTTAACAACTACAACTTTATTTTTACGAATTCTTATTCTTATAATTTTTTTATTTCGTCAAGTAAAAAGTACACTTGCTTAAATTGAATTGAATTATCCAAGAGTATACTTTATAACATACTTTTTATAATCGGGTATAAACCACACTTTTAAAAATTAAAATAAAATATTAAAAATGAAAGAGTAAGCATTTGTTTTGAATTGGAGTGTTATAACGCGGAAAAGGACAGCGTTCACCTTCCACGCTAAAAATACACGTTCCGGTAACGGTTCGACTCGAAGAAGCAACTACCAGTTTTCGCAAGTTTTCACGGTACTAATTACAACTGTGAGACTCGTGCCTGGGGGATGAAGGTGGTTGGGGCGAGAGGGGGTGGGGAAAAGTGAATCGAATAAACATCCGACTCCTAGTCCCAACTCGGCGAAACCCACCCCCACGACTCATTCCCGCTTTCTCGCCCTCACTACGGTTCTTCCTGATTTATGTTAATGTTTTTGTCTCCCGGCAAAATACACCAAAAAGCGATCCGATTCCAACCCCCCACTTGCAACACCCGGATTAACTTAACTGCTTTAAGACGGCAATAAAGGTCGAGCGATTTAACTCGTTCCTTTATATTACTGAGTCGGCGTGAGCGGAATGCTGGTAACGTTGCATATTGGCATTAATGGGGAAAGTTCGAACTTACAACATGATTGCGAGCGAAGACGTCAATCAACGACGGGGGTCCGAACAAACCCTTTCTATCGCCTACTCCTTCAACCCCGAGCGCTCGTGGTGAGATCTGTAAAGGGGAAAGTCTGAGAAAACCTTGCGAGTTAGGTATTTCAAAGTTTTTTTTTTACTTCTTCGGTACCGAAGCGCTCAAAGTTTGGGACTTGAGAGGCCAGGAACAAAACTTTTCAAGGAGAATAAAAAAAGTTTAGAATATCACGTTTACGGCCAACAGGATTATGATTCGGATTTTATATCGTATTTCGGCCCAACTTGGAGACTTTTGATAGATGTGCCATTTTAAAAAAGTAATATTTTTGTTTATTGCTTCTTTGATAAAAATTGTATACTAAAAGAAATGATATAACATTTGTCAGGTTAGACTGTTTGGTAATGCATCAGTAGAAACTTGTTTCAGTAGAAAAATTCCTTACTTAGTTAGACTCACATATAATATAAGTTTGTATTTCCTCAACGATGTAAAAAAGTGACAATTTACACTTCGGCTCGACCCTTTCTCTCTGCTCGTCGCTCGCAATATTCCCATAGCAGATATTGAGGGATGGTCTTCGATCCATTCTCTTTAATACACAGTAAGAACGACAAAATACACTTCGCTCAGAGTTAACGTTAAATAAATACAATCGAACGATTCGAGTTGATTTGTCGAGAGAGAGAGAGAGAGAGAGAGAGAGAGAGAGAGAGAGAGAGAGAGGGGGGGGGTGTTAGGAGGGTTTTAAAAAAGACTGAACAGCTAAATGAAGTTCCTTAATAATGGCAATGCCTTCTTCAACTCCAAATTCTCGATAAAAGCTCGCCCACCCTCTACTTTTTGGTTCAATAAGTAGCGGGTACTTTCCGCGATTCGCTCGATGTCGAAAGGGTGGATTTCGGCTTCGAAGACCAGTACGCCGTGCTTAATCGGTTATCCTGTTTATTGTTTTCCGGTGGGTGGGGAGGTGTTCGACTGCTAAGTTTGCATTAAACCCTCGGTATATCCGAGGTGGTTTCGGGTTTGGGTTGAGTTTTCAGGTCCGGGATTACCTTATCTCCGGACTCTCACTCGCTCGCATGCTCGCTCACTCGCCAATTCTGAAACGAAATGCAAGCCATATACTGAGTCGGAATCGTCCACGATGTCTACACTAAGACCGATTTGGGTCTTCCATTTCGCCCGCTTACGTTTAGGAAGGACAACCCCATCAAGAGTGTTATGAAAATTATCTCACTTTAACGGCCTTATACTTGCTTGTAATCTCATATGTGAAACTGGCGGACCTAGAGAGTCACCGGTTTTTCATAATCAGTTAGGATAAGACGTAAACCTGAACTAAATCGAGGAAACTTATGAGAGTTTGTTTTAGATAAGACATTCAAAGTATTTTATTATTCCATAAAATGAGGTTTATTGATTCAAGTTTACAGAGGTTACAAAAAGTATGAATAATCCTAAAATACATAAGAACTAAATTTTACTAAAAATATTTTCAAAATCAGTCGAGCTTAAACGGAAATCATCACACGGAGAAAAATGAAAGGTCAGAATTAGAGACCCAAATTTTCATTTTTGGTCTGACCTTCCGGATAGTCAGTCTGATAATCCTGAAGGTCAGCAGATTGTCGATCTGACCATCGAGATGATCAGTTTGACTATCTATATAACTGTCCTATATGTGGCACTCAGATACACACTCGAATCCAAATTTAATATGGGTTTTGGTTGTTGCCTATCTTAAACCGGGACAGTCCTTAAGTGCCTCTGAACACAAACAGTCAGGGCCGTACGAACCACTTTCAGTCGGAATAATATGAATTATGTAGGAATAATATGAATTATGTAACTGAATTATGTACGCATGTAAATTTTTTTACCATAAGGGATGAAAATTCTTAAATAACGATGAAAACGTAATGAAAAAAAAATTTCAACGTGTTTTCAAAAGTAAATGTAAAAGACGAATTGATACTGCTCGCTCTGCTGCTGCGGTACTGCTTGACTACTTACTACTCGACGACCGTAATCCCTCTCTACCCTCCAACCCGCGTAAATATGGAGTGCCACCGAACGAAATTCTAGGAACATCGTAAACCGGGATATATTAAACCGGGATTCGAGTGTAGTCATTTTTCCCCCCATTCGGAGAATAAAGAGAATATGAGAGCACGTATTTTAGTCAACCAGATGCACACGGAATGAAAGGCGACCATATAAGAAGCTGCTTCCTCAGTTAAATCATGAAAAAAATTTTTTTGTAAAAAAGAAATGCTTTCGGGTATAAATATTTTTTTGATAGAGGAATCTTAAGTCTAAAGATAAAGTAATTTTACACATCGTCTCATCTCTATATAAGTATTCAAGTATTCCGGTAGGCGTGAAAATAAGGCACACGTATAAATCGTAATCAATGCACCGACCACTTGATTTACACATTAGATTTCTGCTCATCCAGCTCGTCAGTGCTGGATGAGTTGCGAAGCGAGAATCTCTTGTTGCAAATAACATTGCGAATAGACGCGTACATATGAATAAGGCCTGATTTGAAAAATTCAACCTGTTTGTCAAGGTCATCCATCATCGTGCGACACGTCATTTGAAGTCTTGCAACACGTGTACCGGTGTTTATGTAGGCAATTTGCACGATAAGTACAATGTCACGGCCTATAAGGCAGAATGTATTATGCGCACGTATAAATGAACTGATGGAAAGGAACACTTGAACCTAATGCAATTAACCTGTAATTAGCCGAGTCGAGTCTGCTGTTGCGAAAAATATATGCTCGGCTGATGCGATTAAAGGCGTAATTCGTTACAGGCTCACATTATTCTACCGATAAGTTTAATTGATCGATAAACCGCTATATCGAACTGCGGTTCAAATTTTATATGAGAAAGAAATTCTAAATGGATAGGAAACTTTCGTTATATTTAGTAATTTTTTAATTTTTGCCAACGCAACGATTAATAAAATATTTAAATGGCCATTAAAGTTCAGCTACTGGGCAGAAGAAAAAAGAGACTTAAATTTGTCTGTTCTGCTCTATTCAATTTCACAATGTTCTTACTTTAAGATCACAGAAAAAACGAAGGATAAAATTTACCTCGATTCCGGGGTAAAAATTATCTGCAACAAAAATTAACTTCACAGGATAAATTTTACCCAAATATCAGTTAAATTTTCTTTTGTTTCTCCATGACAACACATGTATTTTGAATGAAAAGTTGTCTGAATAAAAATTTATCTCTCTAAGAAATTACCTGCAACAAATTTTATCCTTATTTTTCTCTGTGATAGTATCTATTAGATTCTCATTTTATTATTGTAAAAAGAAACAGCTCACGGAGGTTTATGTATATTATTATATCGTTTACATGACTAATCCATTAGTGGGTGATCTTTTCTAAGAATAAGTCACTGTTTTATCATTTTTCAAGTCTACCATGGAAATACCGCTAGGGTGCTTGATATCGACGGACTGCTGTAACGTGGAATCTGCCTTAATTGTGTGCCGGCATCCACCAGTGACCTACCTTCCTATTGTATAAATGTACATTTATCGATCAGTTGTATATGCTCGAGTGTATCAAGATTGCTTACTGAGCGCACTGATTCGTATTCAATATTAATGGACAAACCTGATATTCGCTTGAGGCATTTATGGGCTGTCACCAAAAATAGAAATTATTAATCAAATAGCGATATATTATAAACCTATGTCAAAAAGACAGGGAAATAAATCATTACGAATTGTAGAAATATTTTAGTTTCAAGTAATTTCAAAATGGAAATAGGATGCATGAATTTTTGAATACTTGCCAATAATACTTTGCGAAAATTAATGCCATTATTTTTATATTTTTACATTTCTTGATTCGTCTTACAGTTAGTCTTTGCAATATTATAAGCTTTCAACAGTCAATATTCTAAGAAATTTTACAGCAGATGTGGACAAGAATAGAGATGGTAAGATAGAAAATAAAATGGATAAATCTTAAAAAATTACAAATAATTTGCATACACAATAGTTCTCGATAAAAAGGTTGCAATTTCTGTTTTTAACTGGCCTAGATTGTTAAGTAAGAATAATGACAATTACATGTGCTCTTAGACCTTGTATGGCTTTATGACAATAATAATTACTGCCAAGTGTTCGAAAATTACAGTAAAACAAAACTTGAAGATAGTTTAGTACCTCTTTGACTAATAGTTTTTCTGCATAGTAATAATTATCAGATTACTTGCATATTGCAGAAAACCTGTTATTAATTTACTGTTTTCATTAAGATCGTCGTCGTTACCCTCTTTTGTACTGTTTTTATTGTTGAAGTAAATATTCAAGAATATAGTTTTGAAATATTTTTCATTTTTATCTTTTTTCATGTTACTAGAGATTGCTACTTGCTACTTGTACTAAATGCAAAATAAATAGTTTTTACATTTTTTGTATACATGTTTGGTATGTAAATATATAATACAATCTCATGTGGATAACTAATTCTTCCCTCTTATATCGATAGAAGGGCCGTTTATAGGGTTACGACGATAGTTCTCACTCAAAAACATTAAAACAAAGAGAAAATTGAATTATTTTTTTTCAAAGTGTAGCAAAGTTGAGAAATAATACAAACGAAACTAAATAGAGAAACAGAACAAGGTGCGGATAGTTGGACGATCCAGTCAGGTCAGTGGCTGGTCTTGCAGTGATTCACTTTTTCTACTTTTTCTCCATCTTCTGCGCCATGCGGGATCTTTTTCTTTAACGTAAAGTCCATTAAAATACCATGACGTTTTCATGTTTTTAAATCCCATATGCTAAAATGCTTCAAGTTCCTTAAGTGAAAACCCTCAGTTGACATCTATAAGTCCCTAACTGTCCCATAAAGTGGATTTCAATAAATAACTTTCAATAAATTTCAATAAATTTCACATTTCAATAAATAACTTAAAAGTTTTTTAACTCGTTGAAGCATCTTACTACGTCCACCAACATTAGCTCCTTACCAGCCAAAGATTGAGTTGACCTTGAATCCGTAATATGATTCACAGTATGAGACCAAGATTTTTAAAGAAAAAGATTTCATACCACAATTTACAATTAATTCACTTTAATTCATAATTAATTTCGATTTGTCCTTTTTTGTCAAATTCATATTTATGTTGTACCTTCTGAAACCTGAACCTCAGGATCGTTTTCATTCCCAGCACGACTTTTGTTTCTGCTTATTTACTTGTACATATTTCTCTTCCGAGAACTTCACTTTGACAACATACATATAGATAGGCAGAATGAGAGAACAGTCACATCTTGTAGGGGTCATGGGAGGAAGAGAGAAGGCCGATCAGATTCGTTCGTGTTGAGAGAGCGACGAGGATAGCGTCAAGTTTCGAAGAAGAGGGACAGAGGAGGAAGTGGTAACGCGACTCGCGGATCGTGGGTGAGAAGGGGGTGGGGTGGGGTGGCGGACGAAACGCGTAAACAGAGAGTCAACATGTAAACAGGCCACTCCGCGAGACAAACAACGTGGACGTGGGGGCCGCGGGCTAGGCTTGCTCGGGTTTTGCGTACACGTTCGTTCGTTCGCTGTGGCGGAGAGATCTCGGACCGCCGCGCCGCTTGCCTCGTGCTTTACAAACGCTCCAAAAAACCGGCTTTTTAAATCACTAATCAAACTCTCCCCAAAAACTCTAAATTTCCACCCCCAAAAGTGTAATTTACATCTTCCACTACTCGCTATCTTAATTACACTTTAAAAATAGTTCTTAACAACATCTCCATCCAAGTTATTTTGCAAGTGTTTGTAGTTTTTGATAGTCCAGTGATGTTTTGGGTGACAAAATTTGTCCTTAGCTTAGTGTGAGTGTGTGTGTGTGTGTGTATTGTTGACAAGTTTGCATCTTGGTGAGGGATTTTGAACAGAAACGTGGAGTTCAATTGAAATGTTCTACATTGAAGGAAGTGTAAGTCATACAGGTTAGTGTATGCGGTTAGTATATCTATTGTGATGTGACGTGCGAAAAGACGCTGTGCATTGTGCAGTTTGTTCGTCATAAGCTAGCTGAAATTGTGCATTTTTTTTGGAAAATAATTAGTGCGCCGGTGGTTCAATTAGAAAGATGCGTGGATCCAGGTGAATTGAATATTGTGCAGAGATTCATTGGCTGTGTCAAGGTTGACCCATAATTCTTTATGAGGCAGGCAATTCTTGATGCAACGTCACAACAGGTGTACGGACACTGGATTGCGTCATCACGAATCATCGAACGAAGAATAACTTAGGTAATACTCCATCTTAGAATGATCCTAGACTCTGAGGAAAAAAACGCTTTCAGGAATTACAAAAGGATTAAATGTCTGTAGATTGTTTTAAAATGTTGACTTGAAAACTGTTAGAAAGAATTCAATCTTTTAAGGGTTTGTTGATGACTTTGACAATTTATAGAATTTATTTGGTATGATTTGAATAGAAGATAAGGCTGATATCAAATTCTAATCTTGCTAGAAAATTTATCCTTCATGGAGGTTGACATAGAATTCTTTGTCTGACTAATAGAAATCTTGCTTCGCAGAAAATTGTGGTGTGACTAATGCCTCAGGTTATCAGATGAAGTTACGATTCTTTAGAACTTTAAATGTGTTATACCTTTATTTTGTTAAACCATTCCAAGTTGTTTTCATCACGTACTTGGTCATTAATTTGCTCTCGACATAAGAAGGTTACTAATTTGAAATTGTGATAAACAAAACACTAAAAGTTTATTTTATAGCAGGAACTGTTTCTTTCAGACTCAAAGTACTTTTAGTTTTCTCAGTACAGTCTTAAGATGTGTTACGCTTCCTAATAGGGAAGACTTTTTATCAGGGACTTTTTTTCTTCAAGATCAAAGGCACACGTGAGCACTTGCAAAACCATGTGCCCGTTGGACGGCATCGAACTCGATTAATTGACCTTGGAAATGCGGAGACGATCACTCGATTCGAAAGCACTAGGAATTAATATTTTATTGAATCCATGGAGACAATATTATTATTAATATTATTATTATTCAGCGCTTGTCCTCTGCGATCAATGGTCGATTTATACCATTTGTTAAATGTGAAAGAAATCGGAGTTGTTGTTAATGACGATAACAATGCTATTGATCGTTCGATAAGAAAAGCTTTGCTTACAGTAAATGTCATATCCAATAAGACGCTGGATATTTTAGTATAATAAATTATGAAGGGGTTAATCGGTGTAATTGTGAAATATAAACTAAATGAGGTGCCCCAGTTTTTTCGCAAAAATAAAACAGTTTCTGAGTTCAAGCATTATTTGTGCAAGCATATACATATTACACTCTCCAATGAACTTCAATAAGTGTTTATTAACGGAGAATAGAATTGCTTAATTGTTTATTCAGGTGGATTAATAGTTTCTTTTCTAGTAATTCTTTTTTGGTGACTTCATTTCTTATTTATACTCTAACGGCGACGCAGGTCGTGTGAAATTTTCGTAGAAGATAGGTTGCAAAAGGAAAAAGAATGTGAGATAGGAATCTATGAACAAGTCTCTCTAAGAGGTTATATGAAAGGATGTGAATATTTTCGAAATATACCGCTGGTTTGAGTAAATTGGATTAAATTAAATACCTATATAAGTTTTTGAATGTTTCACAGAACCATAGAAAAGTCAAAAATAATTGACCTTATCAAATTTTTCCCATATGAATTAATTTAATCTTCCTAAAGACCAAAATAACCTATGGTACTGAAAAATAATTTATGTTGACGATTCCTTATTAAAGTAATTTTTGCACTCACAGCGAAACTTATTTATGAAAATATAGCCTAAGGAAGCAGACATCAAATATCTCACCAAGAATCACAGTTGCAAGAAACTGTTTCCAGGATGTGCTATACAAGAAGCACAACATATGCAAGAAATGTGATTGCGATAGGCTTCCTCGTAGCTGTTTTATATCTCGATCATATGCTAATTTGAATATATATATTATTAATAATTATAATTTATTCTTATTCTTTTTTTATAAATTTTAATAAATCACTTTTTTCTGAAAGTGATCGTGTTAATATATAACATAGCTCAAAAATAAGACACATTCAAAAGCATTTGAAGCGAGTAAACAGTTTCGGTTATTTATAGTCAACCGGAGCGCAGACTTGTAAGGTGCTCGAGTCTTGTGGAGAAAAGCAAGAGGTTTAAGTTTGCATGAAGAATTTTGTGTCTCGTTTTTGCATGGAAATACGTCTATTTCCTTCGGGTGAGAGAGTAAGTCTAATGGAGGAACAAACAAAAATATGGATTTATAAATCGTGAGTAGAAATAATAATGCCTAATGCTGTTTTGCATTTTATTAGAAATATAATTTTAAACAAGTTCAAATGTTGAAAAATATTACTTTTGATCAAGATTTTGAATGTAATAATTATATTACTTTTGATCAAGATTTTGAATGTAATAATTGTTATTTACCTTTTAAGTTTCTCATGGACAGAAAAACTGTGTTCACGCGAGTCTTATTCAATCTCCTTATCAAAAAGTGTAAGATTCCTATTATGCCTTTCCTGCAGATTACGTGTTTCTGTACAAGTCAGCCTCTCGTCTGAATGATGATAATTTTTGCCAACTGTTCTCTGCATTTACGTGCTGTCGTTCTCTTCTATCTATAGTTTGACTTATCTATAGTTTGACTTAGTGTGGTTAGACTCTTTTTTCTATTTCAGTATTTTATGTAAGGAACCAAATTCATTCTTAACCATGTTTCAAATTAATTCTTAGAATTTATGATTCTTATAAAGCAGATCTTACTGTTCATAATAGCCATATTATGAACTATTCGATCGATCAAATGAAGTCGACTGAGTTTGATTTAATATACTCTTATACTTGCATCTATACTTATACTTATACTTGCAGCATACGGTTTTATGACCAGGGTATTTTTACACTCCGGTGGTATTTTTGCTCTTGGTGCATCTCTTGGTCGGTATATAGAACAACACTTGCAAAGAATCCAATTTATTGAATGATAATCTTATTGAGAGTAAAGGATAAAATAATTTTTTATTGCTGTAGAAAATACTAATTGAATTTAGTTTTTGGTGATCTGTAATCTAAATATGCATTCTAGTTAGTTGTCCATTGATCTAATATTTATTCCAAAATTAACTTACAAACTTATGCAGCATTTTTAACCATCATAATAATTGATTACTGCAACCAACTCATTTTGATGAGCGAAAGGTTAAGAGTAATAAGTCGATTGTGCGCAGATTGCAATCCGAGCGTTAGACAATTGCACTATTTCTTCTTCGAAAATGCAAGGTATATGCAAATGCAAAGTTCCTGGGAACTTCTTATATATGAAACGAGAAAAGTAACATACAACAATTATTATTGAGTGCAGGCTCATGTAAACAACTGATACGCAAATAATGAGTTGCTCGCTTTAAGATTACATTGAACTCACGATAAATGCGTGTCGCGTATAGCTGTACGATGGTCGGCTGTTATTAACAATGAGTTGTTATTAAACCCAGCACCAACGACGCAGACATTGTGCTGTTCTCTGCTGGTATAGGAAACAAACTTTAAAATTATTTCTAAGACCTTCAGATTATTTCTGCAGCAAATGCTTGGAAATATTTTACGGAACGAATTTTAAGAAAATATATATTTTGATGCCATGTGTGGATCCCAATATCAGAGAAAATGAAAGTAATGTGTAAAGTGTTGGTGCATTGGCATGAAGGGGATTCGCCGTGCTCAGATTCACCTTCTTCGTTTGGTTAAAACAGTGCGTTTTCCGAGGGAGTTTCACAATGCCCCCTTGAATAGAGTCGCACCGAGTAAATTTGCATGTTATGTTGCTTACCTTGACTTAGCCGATATGTAAATGTGTTACTAAAAAATATTAAATCAACCTTTTCTCAACTTAAGAACATGTGTTTCAATCAGATATTAGTTTCTTTAAGTAACATATTTCTTTAAATTGATAAAAATAATTATTTAAAAAAAAATGAAAATTAAAAAAATTATTTCTTTGATCACTATTTAAATAATACCTTTTTTATCGAATGTAATGAATTTCAACCTCTGTTACATTGGTTGGATCGATTTTAACGTCGACAAAAGTTTCATACTCACGAGAAAAATATGTCAAAGCCCAGAGGAACCTCAAAAATTTGATTTGGTTACGCGTATTCCCAGTATTAGTTTCTAGTTATTAAGTAAAATATTTTCAACCGCTGATGTAATTTGAAAACTCACATATCTGCTTTGGAATTCACATGTAGGCTTTTTTCCAATTTATTTAACTAGAAAATGGAAATTGACAGTAGTCCTCTGGCAAACTTTTTACAGCTGTTTGAAGCGGTTTGGAAACAATGTAGAATGCCTTGTAATTCGGTTTTCTGAACTGGAAACGTGTTTACTTATAGTGTTTATAAGCCTCCACCCACGTAACACATACGATTCACTCACACATATATCTATCAACTACGGCAATCGTGACGATCGTATGACGATGAAAATTTACCTCTCACGGGCTTTTAATATTACGTTGGATTGCTTCTTTGTTGAATCGTATAATTTTAAGAACAGAGTTGATGGTAAATTCTGATTATTTAATATCTTCCAGTTTTTAAACACTCTCAAGGGAGTAAATTCATTTGTGCAGTTTTAATTTACACTGCAATGATTTCAAATACAATATTACACTCATCTCACGTTACTGTGCCGCTCATTCTTGTGCTGGCTTCACGGTTGTTCACGCTTGACTGCTTCTGTCTCCCCCCCCCTGAGCGTCCTTTGACGCCCTGCACTGAAGCTCATCGCTCGAATAGTCATGGCCACAACAGAAGTTGTTTACATCGCGACTCTGTGGGCATATACTTTTGTACGTTCAGAGACTATATATACGGTCCTGAGTGTTGAGATAAGAGTGCTCGCTCGACGTATTAAATCCGGTTCAGACTGGAGTTCAATAGCGCCCGTTACTGTGCCGACCAGTCGCGAGGCTGGCACAGTAACAAGAGATGAGTGTAATGCAATTTATTTCAAAAGAAATTGATTTTACTTATATTACTCATTTATATTTACTCTTTTAATTCTCTGAACGTACAAAAGTATATGCCCAGAAAGTCGCGATGTAAACAACTTCTGATGCGGCCATGACTGCCCGAGCGATGAGCTTCAGTGCAGGGCGTTAAGAGACGCTCACGGGGGGAGACAGAAGCAGTCAAGCGTGAACAACCGTGAAGCCGGCACAATAACGAGCGGTACAGTAACGCGAGCTGAGTGTACTTATATTACTCATTTATATTTACTCTTTTAACACTCTGCCTGTGCTACCTCATCCCTACTACAGCGACATAGAACGTCTTTCCCAATGTCCCCACCAGACCGCCGAATTGACGATTTTTTACGATAACGGTCATTTAACCAAGCAATTGTATATTTTCTGTATAAATGTAGTTTATTGGCCTTAGAAAGTATAATTTAATAAATATTTAAACTCAAATTTCATTCTTGAATATTATTTTTGAAAATTTCGAAATTTGAAATTCAGAAGTTACAGTAGATGAATTATATATTCTTCTTCTGTCACCATGTCTCTGAAACTTGATTTTCGAAAGTGTTTTATGTTGATAATTACAAACTTCAACTAAAAATTTTTATTTTTCCAAATTCAAAATGGCGGATTCAAATTTACAAGCCAAATTTACGAGAAATCATCTGATTTACTACATGAAATTTGGATTTTGAAGGTGTTTTGAGCGCTTGTAGGTGATGAAACAAAAGTGATCTCTTTCTGGAGAATTACTCATATAAAAGATTGCTGAAAGTATCGAAAAACAAATTTTATTTTTTTTTACTGCTGAATACTTCTCAAAGATGAACTGTTAAGCAGTAAACTCTTGAGGTTGCTTTATTCTGGTAATTGATCAATTGAACGGGCTTCAGTCATTTTTAGATTGAACTGAGTCATTCAATTACCTAAAAGAAGGATTTCCTGTTTAGGCTGCGATACGAGGCGAGCAGATATAGCAGTCATTTTGTACTTGCATCAATGAATGCTTTTAGTATTCTGACCTCTTTGCAGAGGTCAGATATCTGATTTTAATTGAGTTGTTGGATGATCTTATAGCTATAGTACTCATTTTCTTACACTGAGAGACTTTTCTTTAGAGTAATTGATAAAAGCGAACTAAAATTTAGTATATCATTGTTTCAAAATAGGGAAAAGAGGACATTTATATCAAAAATTAATATAATGCTTTTCATCCAGCAAAATTCATATTTTCGTTTGAAAAAATGAAATGGATATTACATTAACTAGTATGAAATCTACGAGAAATTGGTAATTATTATATCAAAATTGAAAAGCGAATCAAGAACGATGTTATTACTTTGAATTCGAAAAATTGAAAGAAACTTTTTAAATAGCAGTAGAGCGAATATGAGAATCTAAAAATCACTATATGAAAAATCCCCCACTCCACCAAAAAGTTTGACCTTTAGATGCGAAGAAATAGATTTACGTATAACAGAAGTGTGATACACAAACAGGCATCACATCTATGTACAATTCACAACCACATCAACTTATACAACTAAACACTTGCACGCACGCAATGCAGAAATACTCGTACATGGTTCAGTATATTTGAATTTCGCTTTTATACTAATCTTCAAAAGTACACGGGCTTGTGAGAAAAAAATGAAGACCCATGCGATTCCTATTAAAGCAAAGATGAAACAAACGAGCGCACCTGATGAATTTAAATATCACCGATCTTTTATTATTATACTGAAAAATGAAGCATTAAGGCTGTTTTCGAGGGCATTGTTTAAGCTTCAATAAAAAAAATTCAAAATTTTTTGAATGGAACTTTTTTCAATTATTACAAGTCTTTTAGTACACTCAACTCGCGGTTGTGTACCGAGCGAAATCAGTCTTCCAGGAAGTAGTTTATACATACTAACACATTCAAATTTGGGCGAGGG
>JBAGKK010357621.1:0-18978 GCA_037177015.1 Euceroptres primus
ACAAACATAATGTTTGAACGCCGAAAATTAATAAGCTGTTTGCATTATATGTAGTTTCAAATTTGAAATAGTCTATTTTACCATTCTAAAACTTTAAACGCTTTAATTTACAGTTTCTTCAGTTGTTCCGACTGAATTTTCCTGAAGAATTATAAGACTGAGAATATGTACAATTTATTTAGAATGAAAATACATAATTTAATATTTATTACGACAAATATGACTTTCGTAATGTGATTCGTTTAATATATGTATCTGATTATCGAATGTGATAATTTTATTAATTCTATTATCTAAGCTTAATATATTTTAAATGTGATTTGTTTAATCAATTTGATTAATTATATGTATTTTGTTTAAAATAGTATAGCACTACTGTTATTTATTAATGATAACTACTGTTTAAGAATTTATTACGACGACAAATATAACTTGCGTAATGTGATTTGTTTAATATAAGTGTGATTCTCGAATGTGATATTGGTCTATCTATAGGCGTAATATGCTTGAAATGAGATTGATTAATCAATTTAATTGATTATTTGTATTGTTGGAAATATTATAGAACTGCTGTTATTTATTATCCGAAACTTAATGCATATAATTATATTGTATTAATACAATTTCCTTATTTATAAATTCTGAAAAAAACTATTGAAACAAAATTTATCAGACCTTCCACTTACAACATTGTTTATTTATTTACATGAAATATTCACTTTGATATATTCAATTGCTTATTTCAAATTATTTTCAGAGTTCTTTATTAAATATTATATATAGTAGGAATTTTCTATTATCTATTGGCTATTAAAGTACTCAGAAACAGGAGAACTTCGAAGAGAAGTCATACCAAACAGCGTAAAATCTCCTTCTAAAAACAAATTGTCAAAAGAAAAAGAAAAACTGTTTGGCTAAATACAGACTACAGCGGATAGAAGGCGGCGCCAAGTTGAGGGGTTATGTTTGGATAGTAGAAAAACTGACAGGAGAAGGGAGCCGGAATAAATTAGTAAGCCAAAGATGTGACAAATCGATAAGCAATAGAGAGTAAAGGAGAGAAAAAAGGAAACAGTAAAAGAGACAAGTGTCGTGATACTCTTGATGGCAAACAAGCAGAAAGACCAAGCGGTTGTTTGAAGGTCGAGCACGTGCTAAGCTAGCGCGCATGTAGCGTGTTTTTGCGCATGCTCCAAGCGTTTTCCGTTGAATTTGAAAAAATTTAACTTTGAGAGCTGCAAATTTCGTGGCGTTTGCCTGGTAAAATACTTACTGCTTTCGTGTCCTCCTTCCTTCCTTGTTGCGAAATTCCAAAGGCGATGTACTTGGTAGCAGAGAATTTCCAGGTTTCAGAACAGGAACTCCAGCAGAAGGTTTCACTTGGCTCTACGGTCTGACTCCATTCAAAAGAAAGCCAGCTCCTCTTTATAATTATTGCCCAAGTTGGATTGAGACTGTAATTATGGTGCGAAAGGAACTTACGAACAATAACGCCGTTTTTTGGAACTTTAATGATGGTCAAACTAGAATTAGCAGACCTGGCGATCCTTGCAGCAAAAGCTTATTCGTTGAGATGTGGTCACGTGATCTTGTTATCACATGACTAAGTGTCAACGAATAAGATTCTTTTGTAAACTTTTCCCGCAAGGATCACTAGGTCTGCTAATTCTAGTTTGACGACCATTTAAGTTCCAAAAAGCGAGGTTGCTTTCGGCCAACCCTAATAACACCGACTATTGCCTCAATATTGCATTTGTATTGCCTGCAATAGAGGCAATATAGAAGATGTGTGGCTATATCCGCTTCGTGTAATATTCGATGGATAAATTTGAAAAATTGTTACAATACTGTCCACTAGATGTCATCGCTGCAGTAAATCAGTAAACGCTATCTACCTTACCGACCTGTTACTGAAAATAAATATTACTCATGTAATAATTTCAATTTTCAACTTATTTGTAGGATAATCCTGAACCTCGGAGGCCAATTACAGAGCTTCAAACGTACATTGTAATAACTTTATTTATAATATTTATAATGCGGCTGAGTCACAGATAAACTCGCAGACTATATTACAAAAAGTATGTACTGAGGCTGAAGAGGTCGATATCCTCACGAGAAAAGGCAATCACTGGATTCAGGTCATAACACATGGTATACATTTGTGATCGAGGATCTAAGCTAAAAGATGGATTCCTAGATCTCGTTGAATATTTGTTACATGTGTTGTATGTATGTATGTGTGTATGTATGTATGCGTGTATGTGTGTATGCATTTATGTATGTATTGTAAATGTATATTGGTCCTTAAGTCATGGTGTAAACTTTAATGCCTTAGAACAACGGGTTGCCTAATGGCAAGGGCCCAAAATTTCAGCTTTTGGCTGCACGCCGAGGTTCAACTGTAAATAACTCAGCTTAGACTTCTTTGATTTTAAAAAACTATGGGTATTTTGAACAACTCTTTTTATGCAATTTGAGATAATATTTCTTAATTTTTTTTATTAAATGAGACGGTCCGAATGACCCTTAATAATGAAACGTTAATTACCATAAAAATAAAATAAGAAAAAATTAAGGAAAAATTAAATATGAAATTATTAAAGATCAATTTAAAAATTAGGGCTCTAGACAAAAGGTAATACGGCACTGAGCATCGAGATTGTTTTAGAATATTCCGGACGAAAACAGTAAACAAATACGCGGGAGAATAAATATTCGGCGGGAGTAAATAGCGCCAAATATGTCCAGAGGACCGACCAATAGTGGTGGGGGCGAGAAAAAGCGCCAAAGATTCACGGCCAAAAGAAAAAAGCGCGCACAAAATCGATCGAAAAGTAGGAGAAAAATCCACTCGATTGGAAGAGCAGGTAGACCTATTTACATTAATTAAATTTTGAAGTTAGTGTCCATATTACTTCACATATAGCTCATCTTCACTTCATAGCTCATCACTGTTATTGCTTGTCGTGCTCGTCTTTCCACGTATCTTTTTAAGTCTTGACTGTGGAACATGCACTTTTCTTCGTTCGATCCTGGATCCCACAGGATAAATGTTCCGAGTTGTACAATTTTCTTTATCTCATAAGGCCCTTCGTAAATTTGAAGGAACTTTGCAATAATTTTATTATCCTTTTCCGATCTATTTAAAAGTTTTAAGAGGACTTTGTCTTCTTCTTTGAAATTCATCAACTTGTGAGTAGCGTTAAATTTTCCAGCTCTCATTTTTCCTTTCTTAACGATGTTGTCATGGGTCATTTCTATTTTCCTCTTATAGCTTGCACCAGGAACTATTGGTGGTAATTTTAACCAACTTTCCCAAGCTCTTTTTGGTTTTTTATTTAAATGTAACTCTACGGGGGTGAATTCAATTGTATGGCGGTGGGTCTTCTTCATACACTTTTTGATTATTTTCACCGAACTCCAACAAGAGTTATGTTTATTCCCAATTAGAGTCCTGAAAAATCTGGAAAGCTCTCGATGTATTCTCTCCACGATATTACTTTGTGGATGTCGTTTGATTTGTGACCTTGTTTTTCTGGCAAGAGTCACAACTTGACAATCTTTGTCTGATCGTTTTTGATAAGCAAGGGTAATAAAAATATTCGTTTAACATTCTGAATATTTTTAATGCACCGACGTGTGCATACAATTCGTGGCATTCGTCGATCATATCATATATTATCCCACTCGTTAAGCAGAGCTTTTTCTGGCTTCCTGCGATGAAATAAAGTAGGCCTTCGTAGATTTCGAATTTCTTTGTTTTTTCGGCTTCAATGTCCTTGATCCTTTGTACCGTTATCGGGTCATCCTTTTGTTCCTTCCTGTGATTTTGTAGTCTTTTCCGAAGTTCTGACGATGGCCTTTTTGCTAGCGCGTACAAGAATATTTTTCCTTCACGGATGTCGAACGGATATCCATATTCCGCTGAAGGTAGTCGACTCAGCGTGCCCGCGACAACGTTGTGTTTTCCCGCGCAATATTCTGTAGTGAAGTCATAATCCTGTATCGCCATAATCCATCTTGTAAGCCGACCGTTAATTAACTTACATGTTTTCAGAAAAGTTAATGCTTTATGATCAGTACGAATGACTAATTTTGCGCCCAGTACATACGACCTGAATTTCATTAGGCTCCAGACTACTGCTAATAATTCCTTTTCCGTGGTGTAATATGTTAATTCGGATACCTTCAGTGTGCTACTCGCGAATGAGATTGGCATGTGCTCGCCATCTACGTCTAACTAAAAGAGAACTGCTCCTAGTGCTACGTCACAGGCGTCCGTTTGAAGATAAAATGGCTTGAACAAATCAGAATAACTCAAGATGACGAATTCGCAAAATATGTTCTTTACCCTTCCGAAAGCTACTTCTTTTTCAGAATCCCATATCCACCTGTTCCCGGTCGTTAACAATTCCAAAAGAGAAACGATTTCTTGTGCGTGTTCGCCCGTGAATTTCGTGTATGAATTAATCACTCCCAAAAATCCTCGTAACTCTTTTAAATTTCGCGGAGGCGCATAATTTTTTATTGCTTTTATTTCCTCTGGATCCGGTTTGATTCCTTTAGCTGTCAAAACGTGACCTAAGAACTTTATTTCCGGTCGGAAAAAATGCGATTTCTCGAAATTGATCGTCATGTTATGTTCCTCTAGTCGTTGAAAAAATTGCTCGAGATGGTCCAGATGCTGCGTAATGCTTTGTGAAGTGCATAATATATCATCAATGAAAGTAATTACAAAATCGCCTAGCCCACGAGGAACTAAATCTAATGCCCTAACGAGTGCGCCCGTGCTTGTTTTCAAGCCAAACGGAGTCACACAAAATACGTACGATTTTCCCCCGATAAGAAAACCGGTATATTGCATGGAATTTGGGTGTAAAGGCACTTACCAAAAGCTGCTTACTAAGTCTAGTGATGACATGACCTTGACACCTTCATAATCGCTAATCAGAATGTCGTTCAATTTACGCGCGTCTAGACATATTCTAAGCGATCCATCTTTCTTCTGCGTGATTACTGATGGACTAACATATGGGATGTTCGCTCTTTTAATAATTCCCGATTCGATTAATGTTTTTATCTCGCGATTTACATTTTCCCTTAAATGAATTGGGGCTGGATCTGTGCGAGTGAAACATGGCCTATTATCATCTATCTTTAATTCGTGTTCGTAAATATCAATTCTGCCCGGATTTCTCGAGAATATTTTTCTATAACGCGAAATAAGTTTGTAGAATCGCTCGGCACCTTGCCGAGCAACGTGCATTGAGCGACTTTTTCATTAATCTCGGCATCTTTTCAGTCAAATTGATGGTGGGTATTATCGTAAGTTTCAACGTGATTTATTTCTCTCACGACATTAGGATAAGTGTCTTCCGCGGCAAAATGTTTTCCTGAACAATCAACAAATTTCTCTCTGTAAGAATTTTTATGGTCAAAAATTAATCGTATTCTTTTTGATCCTCGTCCAGTAATTTTATTTTTATCGCGTAATTCAATCGTATTATCATCGAAGCCTATTTTGCCTCTTAATCTTTTTAGTAAATCAATCCCAATAATGCAATCTTTGTGTAATTTAGAAACAATAAAAAATACGTAAGATCCTATCCAATTACCCATTTTGAATTTTGCATAAACTTGATGCTTCAATTTTACAGGTTTTGCTCCTGTCGCTCCAAATATATTCGTTCCTACAATTGGTAATAATTCGCAATCTTGTAATATGATCCTATTATTCTCAAAGAAATTCTCCAAAATGCACGTTACTTCGCTTCCGGTATCTATCAACGCTTCAGTCTCAAAATCTTGCAATTCAAAAATCATGATGGGACATTTATCTAATTCATTATTTACATTTTTGTCCTCATTTTTTACTAATTCGCCGCGCATGTCTAAAGAGAGAGGCTTTTTTAAATGGTTGGGCCCCAGGTTCACCTCGATCGTGTTCACATCTACCAACCCGAGGCTTGCTCGTTTCCCTCTTCTCCTACCTCTACACAGTTATACGCGTCGTACGAAGCTTCTTCTTGCGATAACATTCCTGCTTGCTTCGTGTTGTTTCGATTCACGGGTGCCCTATTATTCGCACCGCTTTTATTTAAATTGCGGTTGGGTAAATTTCCCATTGACTGGCCATTTCTATCCGTAGCATTAGGATTTACATTATTTTGACCGTCTACTCGAGTCTATAAATACCCCCTTGGACATATCCATTATTATATCGCTCGAGATTATAATTATTTTGATATCCATTGTTTCCCGATTTAAAATTATTTTGCCCATTATTATTGCCCATTACTCGTATTGAGGTCGATTATCGAAACGATCATTTTTAAAATTTGGTTTCTTATTACTGCGATCTGGTTGACCTTGATAATTGTCGTTCTTATTATAATTACCCCGACCTTTATTTCCTGGGTACTCGTTTTGAAAATTACCATCATAATGGCCATTATTTTGTCTATTTCTATAACCTTGATTATTACTAAATTGTTGATTTTCGCGATTTTGTTAATCGTTTTGATATCTCTCTCTTTGTATCGATTCTCGCCATAGTTGTGATTACTTATATAATTGTTTTCTCTATTTTGAAAGTTCCTGCCATAATTATTTCTGCGATTTCCGAAACGATTATTGTCTAAAATTGCCTCGAGGATTTCCGGAATTGCAGTCGTACCTGTTCTGTTCGTAACCCGAATTTCTTTGACTCTCATAATTATTTGCGTGATGGTTCATGCAATATTGATCAAAAGCCTCCAACAAATCAATAAATTCCTTGATCGTTTTCACACCGCGTACGATAAATTCCGTGCGTATTTCATCCTCAAAATGTCTATAAATCCTTGAAACCATATCTTTTTCGGGCGGAGATGGAATAAGATCTTTGGCATTGTTGATCATTCTTATCGCATATGCCGTTCGCAACAGATTTCCCCTTGTATTATATTTCCCAAATTCGAGATCTTTACTAATTCTAAATCGAATCTGATCGTTTCAGAATCTTTTTACGAATTTTTCCTTAAAATCCCCCATGTGAGCTGAATCTTTCGCCATCAAATTCCACCATTCCCTAGCGGTTCCTCGTAGACATGTTTGCACTACGTATTTAAACTCGTAGTTGCAAAGGGTTATTGCTTATATATAACGCTCGAAATCGTGTAAAAACATCATTGGTCTTTCGCGACCTGATCCCGAAAATTTTGGTACTGGATAATTTTTTATCCACGGAGATTTCGCTTGTCCTCCGACCAGTCTAATCCCGTCTAGTCGTCTTTCAAACGTTTCATGATTACCTTCTAAATTTGTTATGCGTTTCTCGGTGCGCATACTTTTCGCTAGAAACTCGCCATGATCCAATTGCACCTCTTCGGTTTTCGATTTTAATATGTTAACCCTTTGTTCGATATCGATCATGTGACTTTCTAAATACGTGCTTCTCGCTTCACAGTTTTCTTTTCTAACCGATATGCTATGGTCGATTCTTTCTACCAATTTATCTTCACACTAAGATCTATTTTTTTACTATTTCTCGCTATTTCGTCTGACAATTTTTGTTTATTCGCGTCACATCTTTTAATAATTGACCTTTGTTGGTTACTAAGTGTCACGACATGCTTTTTACAACCTTTACATCCGATTCTAATTCCGCGATTATTTGATCAATGTTTTGAATTATTTCCCTGCTTTCTTCGTCTTCTATCTCGTTGTCGTTGTCTCCCCGATTACCTGCGCCTGTATTTTCTTTGGCCGTGCGTGTACCTTCCGCGCCCTCAGAAAATGTATCGTTTTGTTTATAGTTTCCTAGCGGGTTTTCAAGCAAATCGTCAATCGAGCGAAGGGTATCTTCTACGCTCGCTATCACACATTGTGATTGTTTAATTTCCTTGCTTTTTGTTTTATTGGTTTTAGGAGTATGGTTATTATCTGCCATTTTAATTAATTTATTTATGTAGTTTGACGACGACAATCAATTTTGTTTATTTTCTATTAATAGGTTATGTATCGGTATTTCAATTTCCGAGTTTATTTTTAATTTCGGTCTCTTCTTATAATTCGAGAAACAACCGATTCCCCTTTTAAAATCTCGTTCTAATTTTAGAAATTCCGAGCTCAACTATAATATTCGATGATGACCGTGAGAATTTCTATTGTCATCCTTATCGCAACTCGTAAACGTTCACAGCGGGGTGCATTCAGCGAGTACAGTGCCGAACACGTGCGTTTCCCAATTTCTCAAATCGTGCGGCCTTCACCTCTACGATGAACTGACGAAAACTACACTTTACGCAATCACTCTACTTTTCTTAACCCTCAGGGTCCCACCAGGGGAACCAGTTGTAACGGTTTCCTATCGTCAGGGATAATTCACAAAATATTAAATGCTAGATTTCTGTTCAACTCTTCTCGATTTATGACAACCTCTGGTTATTTAAATATGGGTTTCAACTGATTCACTTTATTTAATTTATAAATTATTTTTAAATTAAAAAGCTATAGCTTCGAGTGCGAATTGTTGGAATATCATCCAACAATTATTTGCTCTTTAAGCCAATTTATTATTTTCCTATCACGATATGTTAAGAGCAGTTATTTACCTTGCTATCAGTCGTGTCAGGAAGCGAATTTGGCTTTAATAAGAGAATTGTAATTTTAAATAACTCGATTATTATCACGTACAAATGCTTTTATTTTTACAATAATTATGAACGTTCTCTTAACCTTCTGGATTATTAGAACCTAATTTGACTTCTTGATTGTGGAGAACCCTGAGGCGAGAATGATTGCGTATTCGACTTCTGAAGTATTTATTAAGAAGAAGACAACTTACGTTCTCTGAACGTTTGTGGGCTTTGTTATTTTTAGGCAAACTTCCTCGATAAGCAGAATGTCTGCAAATATAAAAAATTAAATTCAATCAACACGGTCTAAAAAGGTTTTTCTATTCTGAGCTAGCTCCCTGTCGTGATCAACACTGCCAGGTATCAGTTGCCAAGTATTTTCTAACTGAACACCATGGATCGTGCGACTATTGGCAGACGAGGTGCAATGTCTGTGCTCCACTTAATCTCGCGACTACCATAGAATTCCTAGCCTATCCATCAAGCAAAATCCACAAGTCTTCAGAATCTTTTCGTTCTGGCATTGGATTAAATTATTTAATTTGAGCTCAGCTGTGTGTCACTTTTAATCTTCACACGCAACCAATGCACAAGATTAGCTGCCGCCTAGTAGCCGATTATTACAACTCGCACATATGTGAGCGTCGTGATAATCACAGGCTACTTTAGCTTCAGTTGGCTCGTGTTGCTTGTGGGATTATATTTACTGAATTGATTGCAAGCTGATTCTGGTCTTCCACCCAAATGAGCTCCCAAGAAGTGGGTTGAAAATTCGGAGTGGACGATATCTTTGCTTACACAATTCAGGCTATGGTAATTGAACGCCCTACGTTAGTGAAAAATCAACTCCTTGCTATTCTGTCTAAATAAGCTCCCAAGAAGTGGGTTGAAAATTCAGAATGGAATCAAGAATTGATTTCTACCACTCAGGCTTGTTTCACGCAACCAGAATTGTTTTCTTCAAAACAGTTATTTGTTATGTTCATCCAAATGAGCTCTCAAGAAGTGGGCTGAAGATTTGGAGTGAACTCACAAACTGTCTTATTATTCTGGGTACTGTCAGCAAATGTCACACAGTGTAAACGTTCTACTTTTTATAAACTTGGTTGAAAATCGTGGCTTGCGATTTTCAAGCAATTGGAAAATAGAAAGCTAAATTCTTTATACTCAGCAACTCCTAGATTCCTGTACTGGCCTATCGGGAGAGCTGGGAAACAAAAGCTTTTCTAAATTCTCCCTTGTAGAGAGCAGCGGAAGTCAGATGCCCCTTCTTGCGCCAAACTACGAGCTGAAGGAAAGCTTCTCTTGAAAAAAAATTACGCTACGCTTCTCACCTCGCGAAGAGGATCGAAATGTAAGAGGCCGAGACCTGATAGCGAACCGCTTTTATCGTTTTGGGCCTGTGGCTTCCCCACTATCGGTCCCTGGTATTTTCGGCGCGTGGCGTTTATTGATTCGCACGGTCAATGACCTGCTTCGCAATCGGATGAATTTCTCTCCTACACCTTGATCGATTTAGTGCACGCTTTTTTTTTGGCCGTGAAGCTTTGGCGACTTTTCTTGCCCCCCTAATTCTATTGGTCGTTCCTCTTGATATTTTTGGCGCCGTTTTCTCCCGCTGAATATTTATTCTCCCGCGTATTTATTTATTACTTCCGTTCGGAATTTTTTAGGACAATCTCGATGCTCAGCCCCGTATCACCTTTTGTCAAGTGCCCTGGTTTTTAAATTGATATTTTATTATGTAATCTATAATTTTTCTTATTTTATTTTTATAGTAATTAATCGTTTTATTATTGAGGGTCATTTGGACCGTCTCACTGTGTTGATCACGTCAGAGAGCTAGCTCAGGGCAGAAAAAACCCATTTTAGACCATGAAACTAATTTTAAATTGCTTACTCGATATTCCTAGAAATTCGACATAAGACGAGATCATCTCGGGAACCGGGAATTTGTTCTTTACCTACAAGCGTTCAGAGAACGTAAGTTGTTCTGCTTAAAATAAAAATAAATCGAATACGCAATCATTCTCGCCTCAGTGTCACCCACAATCAAAAACTAAATAGAGTTCTAATAATAAAAGTGATTTATGGGACAAACATCATAAATATAAAAATAAAAGCAAGTTGAAAATCGTAAACTTCGAGTAGAATAAAATTATAATCCTCTTATTAAAGCCAAATTCACTTCCTAACACGACTGAGAACAAAGTAATTATTTGCCCTCAGTATATCGTGATAAAGAAATAATAAACCGGCTTAAAGAGGAAATAATTGTTGGATGAAATTGCAACAATTCGCACTCGAAGCTACAGCTTTTTAATTTAAAAATAAATTATGATGAAAATAAATTAAAACATTCAAAACCTAAGTTTAAATAACCAGTGATTATTATGAAGTGAGAAGCTTTGAATTAAAATAGAGCAATTAGGATTTCGTAACTTATCCCTGGCGATAGGAAACCGTTACAACTGGTACCCCTGGTGGGAGCCTGAGGTTTAAGAAAAGTAGAGTGATTGCGTAACGTGTCGTTTTCGTCCGTTCATCGTAGACGTAAAGATCGCACGAATTGAGAAATTGGAAAACGCACGTGTGCGGCACTGTGCTCGTTGAATGTACCCCGCTGTGAACGTTTACGAGTCGCGATAAATATGACAATAGAAAGTCTCACGGTCATCATCGAATATTATAGTCGAGCTTGGAATTTCTAAAATTAGAACCAGATAAATTTAAAGGAAACCGTGATTATATCTTGAGTTATAAGAAGAGACCGGAATAAAAAATAATCGCGGGAATTTAAATATCGATACATAAACTAATAATAGAAAATAAATCAAATGGATTATCGTCGTTGCGCTAGATAAACAAATTAATTAAAATGGCAGGTAATAACGATACACCTAAAACAAATAAAACGAAAAGCAAAGAAATTAAACAGTCCGAATCGATGATGGAGAGAAAAGAAGAGAATCTATAGTCGGATGGCGATAAATTAGAAAACGCTTCCGGCAATGTAGAGCGAAATACGGCGGATGATTTGCTCGTGAACCCTTTCGAAAATAACGAGCAAAACACAACCTTTTCCGAGGACGCGGAAAGTGATCAATTAATCGCAGACGAAACGCACATCGATGATTAGGATAATGGCGAATGCGAGATAGAGGACGATAAAAGTAGGAAAATAATTAGGACCCTCGATCAGTTAATTGCTGAATTAGAATCAGATATTAAGGTAGTGAAAGAAATGTCGCGATCGGTGCCAGCCAGCAAAAAGCGGCGACAAATAATTGCGACGCGAATAAGCAAAAATTATTAAACGAAATTGCGAGAACATGCCAGAAGGTAGACCCTAGCACAAAAAAATTAGTATAGAGAACAGATCAGAGTATCTCGATTAGGAAAGAAAATTGTGAAGCGAGAAGAGCGTATCGGGAAGGTCACATTGTAGACATTGAAGAAAAAGTCAGCATGTTGAAATCAAAAACTGAAGAAGTACAATTAGATCATGGTGATTTTTTAGCGAAAAGCTTGCGCACCGAGAAACGTATAACAAATTTAGAAAGCGATCATGAAGCATTCGAAAAACATTTAGACCGGATTAGACAGGTTGGAGGTCAAGCAAAAATTCCATGGAATTTTAGTTAGTAATTATTAGTATTTAGTTAGTAATTAGTTAGTAATTATGAATTTAAATACGTAGCACAAGCATGTTTAGGGGGAATATCTCGGGAATGGTGGAATTTGATGTCGACATATTCAGACCACATGGGGGATTTTAAAGAAAAATTCGTGATATGATTCTGGAACGAAGAAATTCGATTTAGAATTAGTGAAGCTCTCGAGTTTCGGAAATATAATTTAACGGGAAATTTGTCGCGAACGGCCTACGCGATAAGAATAATCAACAATGCTAAAGTCTTTATTCCATCTCCGCCCGAAAAAGAAATTGTTTCCAGGATTTTCAGGCATTATGAATATGAAATAAATACGGGACTTATCGTCCGTGGCGTAAAAACAATCGAGGAATTTATTGATTTATTGGAAGCTTTTGACCAATATGGAGTGAATAATCGCGCAAATCGATACGAGAATCAGAGGAATTCAGGTTACGATCAGGATCAATATAATAGAAGTAACGGAAATCCTCGAGGCAATTTTAGAGGTAATAATCGGTTCGACAATTACATAATGAATTACGACAGGAACTTGCAAGACAAAGAAAACGGTTAGTAATCAAGTTAATCGGTTAATAATCAATCAGCTTAGTAATCAAAACTTTGGGAATAATCGTTACAGAGACAGATATTAAAACGAGGAACAAGACCGCGAAAATCGACAATTTAATAATAATCAAAGATATCGAAATAGGCAAAATAATGGCCATTATCATGGCAACTTTCAAAACGCGTACCCAGAAAATAATAGTTCGGGTAACTATAATAACTATAACAATCATACACGTCAGCAAAATCAAGGTAACAGAAACACGAATTTCGAAAATAATCGTTTTGATAACCGACCTCGACACGAAAATAATGGTCAAAATAATTCTAATACGGGAAATAACGGATGTCAAAATAATTATAATCCCGAGCGGTATTATACTGGATACGTTCGAGGGGGTATTTATAAGCGCGAATATAATGGTCAAAATAATGTAAATCCTAAGGAAACGGATAATAATGGCCAATAAATGGGTAACGTACCCAACCACAATTTGAATAAGAGCGATGCGAGCAATAGGGCACCTGCGAATCGAAACAACACGAAGCAACCAAGAATGTTATCGCAAGAGGAAGCTTTGTACAACGCGTATAACTGTGTAGAGATAAAAGAAGAGGGAAACGAGCAAGCCTCGGGTTGGTAGATGTGAACACGATCGAGGCGAACCTTGGGCCCAACCATTTAAAAAAGCCTCTCCCTTTAGACATGCGCGGCGATTTAGTAGAAAATGAAGACAAAAATGTAAATAATGAATTAGATAAATACCCCATTATGATTTTTAAGTTACAGGATTTTGAAACTAAAGCGTTGATTGATACCGGAAGCGAAGTAACGTGCATTTCAGAGAATTTCTTTGAGAATATTAAGATTATATTTCAGGATTGTGAATTATTACCGATTGTAAGAACGAATATAGTTGGATCGACAGGAGCAAAACCTGTGAAATTACAGCATCAAGTTTATGCAAAATTCAAAATGGGTGATTGGATAGGATCTTACGTATTTTTTATTGTTCATGAATTAAACAAAGATTGCATTATTGGGGTTGATTTACTAAAAATATTACGCAGCAAAATAGACTTCGATGATAATACGATTGAATTACGCGATAAAAATAAAATTACTGGACGAAGATTCAAAAAGAACACGATTAATTTTGAAACCTGAAAATTCTCACAGAGAGAAATTTGTTGATTGTTTAGGAAAACATTTTGCCGCGGAAGAAACTTATTCTAACGTTATGAGAGAAATAAATCATATTGAAACTTACGATAATGCCCACCATGAATTTGATTTAAAGGATGCCAAAACTAATGAAAAAGTCGCTCAATGCACGTTGCTTGTTAATAATGACAAGGAACGATTTGACAAGCTCATTTCGCGTTATAGAAAAGTCTTCTCGAAAAATCCGGGCAGAATTGATATTTACGAACATGAATTAAAGATAGATGATAATAGGCCATTTTTTACTCGTATATATCCAGTCCCAATGCATTAAGGAAAAACGTTAATCGCGAGATAAAAACATTAATCGAATTGGTAATTATTAAATGGGCAAACACACCGTATGTGAGTCCCCTAGTAATTGCACAAAAGAAAGATGGATCGCTCAGAATATGTTTAGACGCGCGTAAATTGAACGATATTCTTATCAGCGATTACGAGCGTGCGGAAACGTCTGAAGTATTATTTCAGAGATGCTCGGGCGTCAAGGTCATGTCATCATTATACTTAGTAGGCAGCTTCTGGCAAGTGCCTTTACGCCCAAATTCTATGCAATATACCGGTTTTCTTATCCAGGAAAAATCGTACATATTTTGTGTGACTCCGTTTGGCTTGAAAACAAGCACGGGCGCACTCACTAGGGCGTTAGATTTAGTTCTTCGTGGGCTAGGTGATTTTGTAATTACTTTTATCGATGATATGTTATGCACTTTACAAAGGATCCCGCAGCATCTGGACCATCTGGAACAACTTTTTCAACGACTGGAGGAACATAACATGACGATCAATTTCGAAAAATGGAATTTTTTCCGACCGGAAGTAAATTTCTTAGTTCACGTTTTGACAGCTGAAGGAATCAAACCGGATCCGGAGAAAATAAAAGGGATAAAAAATTATCCGACTCGGCGAAATTGAAAAGAATTAAGAGGATTTTTGGGAGTGATTAATTTTTATACGAAACTCACGCGCAAACACGCTTAAGAAATCGTTCCCCTCTTGGAATTGTTAAAGACTGGAACAAAGTGGATATGGGATTCTGAAAAAAAAGTATCCTTCCGTAGGGAAAAGAATTTATTTTGCGAATTCTTCATTCTGAGTTACCCTGATTTGTCCAAGCCATCTTATCTTTAATCGGACGCCAGTAACGTAGCACTAGGGGCGGTTCTTTTTTAATTATATGAAAATGGCGAGCACATGCCAATCTCATTCGCGAGTAGGACGTTGAAGGAGTCTGGATTAACATATTGCACCTCCGAAAAAGAATTGTTAGCAATAGTTTCGAGTATAATGAAATAAAGTACCTTTGTCCTTGGCGCAAAATTTATCATTCGGACCGACCACAAAGCGCTAACATTCCTAAAAACGTGCCAACTAATCAGTGTTAGGCTTACGAGATGGATCATGGCCATACAAGATTATAATTTCACCATAGAATATTGTGAAGAAAAACAGAACGTTGTCGCGGACACGCTGAGTCGATTGCCCTCCGCAGAATACGGATATCCATTCGACATCAGTGAAGGAAAAATATTCTTGTATGCTTTAGCAGAAAGGCCATCGTCAGAACTTCGAAAAAGATTACAAAATTACGTGAAGCAGCGAAAGGAAGACCCGATAACTCTACAAAGAATCAAAGACATCGAAGCCGAAAAAACGAAGCAATTCGAAATTCGCTCAGCAAAAACGATCAAACAAAGATTGTCAAGTTGTGACTCTTGTCAGAAGAATAAGGTAACTAATCAAACATGTTTTGCTGAAATGAAAAATTATACACAGACAAAACCAGGCTAAATTTTGTCCATTGATTTTTATGGGTCATTACCGGCATCTAAAGGTGGATTTAAATATATCCTATCTACGATAGATGCTTTTGCGAAATTCGTGCGTTTGTACCTAATTCGAAGGATGACGACGAAAGCAGCGATGAATAGAATTTTCAATGATCTCATCCCGAATTACAGAAAACCAAGGAAGATTGTCACGGATCACGGGACGCAATTTACCTCGGAACAATGGACCAAGAAGCTTGATGAGAAAGGATCTCAGCCAGTATTCTCATCCATTCGGTATCCACAAAGCAATATCGCGGAGAGAATACATCATGAGCTTTCCAGATTTTTCAGGGCCCTAATTGGGAATAAACATAACTCTTGGTGGAGTTAGGTGAGAATCATTGAAAACTGTATGAACGAGACTCGCCACGACACAACCGAATTCAATCCTGTGGAGTTACAGATTAATAAAAAACCAAAAAGAGCTTGGGAAAGTTGGTTAAAATTACCACCGATAGTCCCTGGAGCAAGCTACGAGAGGAAAATAGAAATAGCTCATGACAATATCCTGAAAAAAGGAAAAAAAGTGCTGGAAAATTTAACGCTACGCACAAGTTAATGAAATTTAAAGAAGGAGACAAAGCCCTTTTAAAGCTTTTAAATAGGTCGGAGAATTAGAATAAAATTATTGCAAAGTTCCGTCAAATTTGCAAAGGACCTTATGAGGTCAAGAAAGTTGTACAATCCGGTACATTCATCCTGTGGGATCCAGGAATTAACGAAGAAAAGGGTATGTTCCACAGTCAAGACTTAAAAAGATATGTGGAAAGACTGGAAAACGACGAGAAACAACAGTGAAATTACGAAGTGATATGGAGACTAATTTAAAAATTTAATTAATGTAAATAAGTAAACTATTTAATGATAATAAGTACGACGTAAAAATCAAAAAGAAAAATCAAACACGGATGTAACAAAAAAATGTATTAGGATAACGTTATTGGTAGTGTAGAATTAAGTGATATAAAATGTAATACGCGCCCAGAGCGATAAAAGTACAGTTTAAAATACGCGCCTGAATTAGGGAATTATAGATAAGGAAAATTGGGAACAAAAAACAAACTATAATTACTAGAATTGCGAAAATCGGTGAAAAGCTATTAGTACCTATGAGTATTATTTCCGCGCTCTCACGAAAAGGTCGTGGAAATAAACAGTCTCGAAACGAGTGAAAAGAACATTATTACAAATAATTTCC
This sequence comes from Euceroptres primus, assembly GCA_037177015.1. Classification (NCBI taxonomy): domain Eukaryota; kingdom Metazoa; phylum Arthropoda; class Insecta; order Hymenoptera; family Figitidae; genus Euceroptres; species Euceroptres primus. The sequence continues at coordinate 17,100 of JBAGKK010357621.1, forward strand.
CTTACTTGGAGTAAAATAAGGCAAGTTATAAATTAAGCATAAAGTTAGAACGAAAATGCATGCAACAAAATAAATATTATAGAACTGAAGTGCATGCGACAAAATAAGGTTGATAAGACGTGAGAGTATCAAAATTTACAAATTAATTAACAATAGCACGCTACTATTGCAAATAAATCAAAATGAAAGCCAAAATTAACAAAACTAGTAAATGTAAAAGTTCAAAAATGCTGTCCTGAAATAAATGTAGATGAAAAAGATACGAAATTAGGTAGGCAAATAACATTGTTGATGGATAACAAAATGGCCGAGCAGAACGAAGAAATAAAGGTCGACATGGGCAGCCAATGTTACGGCCGATTTTCGGGGAAGGAGTTAGAGAGACAATATCCGATGACCAAGTCGAACTCGATCTCCACGACGTGCGTTAATATAAGAGAAAATGGGGGGGGGGCAATAGCCGCAAAAAAACAGCTGTACACAGACTAGGCAAAGAAGAGAAAATGCAAAGAATTTAATTAAGAAAAGAGGAAATATGCCGATTATATTAGACATCGTAAAAGTATGCCTCAGTGCAGATAAAATAGCAGAAATAAAATTTTAAAAAATCAGTATGACTAGTTTAATATTAAAATAACATTGTAGGTTAAGGAAAAATATACATATATCAAAAATAAAAGGAAAAAGAAAAAGAATAGAAACATAAGAACCTATAGAATAATTGTAATTAATCATGCAACACTTATAAACGCAGTAATACAAGTAACAATAAGTAATAAATAAATAAACAATAAATATAAGCATTCAATTTAAAAATAAATATAAGTAAGCTTATAATGATAATACGGAGCAAATGAGAACATGCGGGGTAACGAGTAGAGTATATGCATGACCGACAAAAGGGAAAAACAAAATAAATAAATTCTGGTTATTTTAGCGAATATTATGGCAAACATCAATCAAAATAATAACGAAGAATGGGCAGAATGATCTCCCAAGAATGGGAGATTAAATGCCATACCAAAAACTGGTAGTTGGAAAAAAATACGTAGTCACACCATCGGCAGCAATTAGCCCATTCGACTTTACCGGGAAGGCAAGAAAAAGGGAAGGGGAATATAAACTGCTAATGAATGAAATACCGACCGCGCGAACTTAGAATCGATCCTACATACTATAACAATACGCAACCCATAGTATTCATGAAAACCCATGAAAATTACGGAAGAGGGATCGTGGAATACTTTGATAATCAAGACTATTATGCGATGGTGTTGGACGTAGACGAAGACTCATATCAAATTGCCGGAACACGAGATATATTCGTCATGCCAAAATCCAAGGCGCTAATTCTTCGATTCGCCAGTAACTTCGCGATTAGCAAGATATGTCCCAAAGCCAACGGTGTATGGAGCGAAAGCGAATGCAATGAATTCTGTCACGGAATAAGGGGCATAAACGTGGAATTCCGGATAAGAAACTAAACATAAACAAACTAATCGAAATAATATCAGATGAGATCATTAAGAAAATGTGAATACAGAATCTAATTCTAAACAATATTATTCTATATGTAAATGATCACAAGGGGCTAGTAAACCCAGTGAAACACATAGCACTTCCGTAATATTCATTTAATGTAACTTTCACTTATAGGTACAATAAGAACTTATCTAATCGAGTCACACCGAAGAACTGCCGCGTTATCGTCGCAGACATATGGCTCACACACATAAGGCCGACTTACGCATACACATACAGATTTGCTCAGATACATACTCTACAACTCTTCCGCTCTTCAAATAAGCGTTTGCCTGTTTATTTACAGTATACTGTTTTTCCAAGTAACTACCTATCCTATCACATAATTTCATGATTA
>JBAGKK010357725.1:0-39662 GCA_037177015.1 Euceroptres primus
TATATGTAAGTGTAAGTGTTTATATATTTTGTTTATTTTTTTTGTATATAATTTACGACGTGAAAAAATTTACTGAACCATTTACGAGTTCACAAGAATCGAACTCAGCCTCGTGGCAGGTCGTTCAACAATAAAACTGATCGAAAAATCTACGATTTTATTTCTCGGTGTTGAAGACAATGTCTTATTCAAATCTTCGTATGTTCTTTGAGATCGCTTCAAGATTATTTCCATTTTACATCTCATCCGAAATTCAAGGCGATGTTTTTACTTCCAAAGCAATATTGGTTATGAGATAGAAAGCTTTTTTCCTGCTATTCAGTTATATCTGTGACACAAATCTGTGTCTGAAATCACATTTCCTCATTTTTACTCCTTTCACAATTCAGGCGATAAAGCTCTCAATTAGAGGTGTGTAGTTCGTCAGTTCGAATTTTCAATGCAAATTGGTACCTTTTCGGCCAAGTTTGGAACATTGAATTTTTCGAAATTGTGTTTAATTTAAGAAGAAATTCAAGCTTCTAAACTCTTCGAATTTAAGATTTCTCGAAATCGAAATTATTCAGTTGTTTTGAAATTAAATCCATCTGAAATGCAATTCGAATTTGAAAAATTTGAATGGTCGATTCGAATTTCTCAAATTCAAATTGCAGGTCAAATGAATTTAATTTCAAAATAACTGAATAATTTCGATTTCGAGAAATTCTAAATTCGAAAAGAGTTTAGAAGCTTCAATTTCTTCTTAAATTAAACTCAATTTCGAAAAATTCAATGTTCCAAACTTGGCCGAAAAGGCACCAGTTTGCACTGAAAATTCGAATTGAGCAATTGCACACCTCTACTTTCAATGCATTGTGAAGAACTTGGGATTAAATATTCTATAAAAAAAGAAATATAAAAATACGTTAATATACACTGAAGTTTGAAAAGTTTTAACCCCAAGTAACTGACATACACCCTCGAACGAAATTCTGCCAAAGAATGCCGGAAATCCGGAAAGCATTCAGACGGCGGCGCTAAGAAATTCCATTAACACAGTTTACGCGACCAAACTTTTGAAACTGTGCCAAGAGTTTATGTCAGCACAACATTGTTGAAATTTGAACAACGAATCTTAAGACTCTTGACAAATAGATTAATTAATCCCGGTCACTCGTGCAGCGATTTATTATTTGACTATACGTCTTAATCTACTTCTTGTCCAGTCGAATTGCCACCTGCTTTTCGAATGCGTTGTATTCCAAGCGTTTCTCAAGTGATATTCTTGGGTGCATGAGTAGACGGATGAGAATTATAACAGAAGAAACAAGAGAGTGTACTTTGCAGGCAAGAAAATCATATCATATCTTGAAAACGTTTCAAGAATTTTCCATGTTTAATATTCCAATTAAACACAGATTACAAAATCAAGTAATTTCAAATTCAATGTATACGGATTTGCATATTTAATTTTCCAGGGAAAATTAACAACATGCGATAATTTTTAATTCAACATTGTTTTAAATCAAAAAGGAACCTCTTTTTACTGTGCGACTTGTGAATTTACAATTTAGACCACTGGAATTGAAGGACCGTTCCTTATTTGATCATAAAGCAAAATACGATGTCTTACATTTAAGGGCGAGCTTCGTAAGCTCGAAGCAGTTCTAAAACAGCCCTTGTGAGAGTATTACATAGTTATAGCTATCTTAGTTAAGTTTCCCTACTAGTTCACGTTCTAGGTAGCGCAGTTGCAATGCAGGGGCGCAAATGGAACTTAATCGCGCGTCCACACAGCTTCTACGATGAACTCACACAAACATACATTCATGGGTAAGTGCGGCTCTGCCTGCATAATCCGGGGCTTGGGTCCAGATCAAAGCCAAGTCCTTCGTAACATATTCTCTATGAATAACGCTTCTCGGACACGGAACTAGACAGCAACAGATCCACAAACTGGGAGTGTGAGCAAGACTGAAAAAGCTCACGAATTTACATGACGCATTTGCTGTTAACTTTATACAGCTTCCTTTTTATTACAAATAGAGTCCTGCCAACTAATTCTATAAAAAAGGGGGGGAAAGCGACTAAATTTTTTGTTATGCAATTCAGAAACATGTACGAAAAAAAATAACAGAACTAGGTTCAATTAATTTAGTATCTGGACCAGAAAAATAACATCCCTAATAATTTAAATATGTTGTTATTTCTCTATTTCAAATAATAAATTTCAATCTGGTTCTAATGCAGATTTTTTCCGTGTAGCTATTTTGTTATCATGGAGAAAAAAATTGTTTAAAAACATACTGAAAAATCTTTAAACTTAACAGACTTCATCTGTTAAAATGAAGACAGATTATTTCTGCGTTAGGTCACTAAAGTTTATGTTACTCAAATCTGTAAATTTAACAGATTTTATTGCAGGTCTGCCAAAATTATTACTGAAAAAGAAACTTCATTTCTCTTTTTACTGAAGTTGGTACTTTAATTTAATTTAATGTTATTTTTTTAACACGAACGTGTTAAAATGTCAAGTCGGTTTTGAAGTAGTAATTCAAAAGTAGCTGTATCCATCAAAAGGTGATGGAGAAAGGCTCTTGAAAAGTGCGCAGCTATTTGCGAGAGACTCTTCATTGAAGGTAAAAAGTTTTGAGGCAAAAGTCATAAATGTTTATGCGGATTAAGCTGGTGTAAAGAGCACGGTGGTTGCTCTTTATATTGTTCATTAACGCAATTATTAACGCCAAGCCGGCCGCTGGTTTAAGAGAAGCAATAAAGACGTGATTACAGCTTCCGAGAAACGGGTTGCAAAGCCGAAGTGGCTTCGTTATATTTGCAAAAGGAAAACTCTACATCAAACTTTCCATAGGCTTTCAAGCTTCTTTTAGAAATAAGTCGAAAGTGGAGAAATTAAACATTGTAATTCAGAATGAGATCATTTCATTTGATGCTTTCAGTAACTCTCTCTTCCGTAGAAAAGGTTGATTTTTTTCATTAAACATGTAGATGTACATGTACATGTTTCATGTATATGTTTTCAGAACTGAAATTTGAAAATAGAAAGCTTTAACGTAAAAACTATTTTAACCTTGCTTGTGAAGAATTAATTTTTATAACGATCTTTTGTTTGCATTAGAATATGTGTGTGTGTGTGTGTGTGTGTGTGTGTGTGTGTGTGACCGTCCACGAAGAAAGGGACCTAATGTCTGGGAGCTAGGGGAATTGTGTCTAAAATGGACACATTAGCATTAATCAGCTTGATATTTTCAGGTTTATACTAATTTTTTAATACAAAACTAACTTTTCACATCATTTCAAGTTTTGGGCTTTTAATTTATGTTACTTTAATTTATGTTACTTTTTTGTTAATTGCAGCAATAGTTGTTAAATGTCACATTATAATATTTTTTTTATCATTGTAGCATTTTTATTATATAAATTTCACGAAATATTGTAAAATATGAGTTAAGAAAGGGTACGGTTATATTGAGATTTAAAGTACAATAAATAATTATTTATAAACAAATTATTTTTGTCAAAATAAGAAATTAAGAACATAGTTTCATAACATGAAATTTTTTTGTAATAAATAATTTAAAAATGATAATTTCCTTGAAATAGGTTACATAACCTAAAATCCGCTTGTTTACGGTAAATAAAAATAGATTGACTATTGTGAATTATTCACTTTAAGTAATTATTTTTTATAAAAATAAATATATAAATATGACGTAGCATTTCAGATATTTCTACGGGGAGTAGACATATGGCGCAAAATCCTTTTCGGCTGACTTTTATACACCCAAGATTATGACCATTTTATCCGAATCGCTATTTTGTTATATTTATGTTATTTTTAATTAATTGAGCCACAATTATAAATTGCTACAAAGCTTAAACGAAAGTTTGGAGAATGAACTAAAATATACCAATAACAATGGCAACATTGTAGTAGATGAAATCTATAATCACATTTTATTAAGTCAATTTACACGTTTAATGTTTAAAATCATTTGCCATCGGTGTGTACTTCATTTCACAATGTTTTTGTACAAAAAATAGGCGTTTATTTCTTTTAAGCAGTTATTTATTAAAGATTGACCGTTTTATCGGAGTGACCGTTTTAGACACAATTCCCCTAAATTTTACAGGAAACGCGATTGAAGAGGCGATCCAACACAAGAACTCCATAATTTTGAAAATAAAAAAATAATTTTTTTTATTATAAAAAAGCAACTCAAAAAACTATCGATTTGTGTCAAAAACTAACAATCGATTTTTTGGACGTTAGGTCCCTTTTTTCGTGGACGGTCACATATTGCGAAAGTTAACAAACTAGTTCTTTGAATAAAGAAAAATTATTACGTTATTTTCCACAGTAAAAGAAAATTTTCATTTAATTTAAATAAATTTATATTTTTAACGAAACAAATTTCGTCCGCGACATAAAGAGGCTTGATGAAGAGATGGAAGGAGAGCTTATTAATTCTTGAAATTGAAAAGTCAAGTGAGCCAAGTACTGGAGCGAATACGTATACGCGGTGCTAGTGGGAATTTAAATATTAATAGAAAAGCGAATTAAGAACGAGTTTCACGGTCCAAGCGAAATGCAGTATTACCGTTGTAACGATTCCCCCGACCTACGACTCAAGCAATCGAGTTGGTATTCTTGCTAATACATTAGTAATATATAAGTAATAAGTTAAACCGAACGAGCGGAAGTCTTCACTTTCTTCGGAGCTTCTTGAAAATGGAAAACTCAACCAACCAATTATTGAGCGTTTCGTTGTAAAATAAGATTTGATATAGGGTTTTTATGCAACCCATGCTTTGGTTGCGAGTTTTATGGAAGAGCTTGCAGGGAATGAAGGAGCGACATAGTCGAATAAAGCGTCGCATGAAAAGTTGAAATATCGTCCGCGTTGTTTGTCTCGAGGACATGCACCCTCGTTAGGCAGGCAAATATGCGCGACAAAAGACTTTCAAAGAGGGGAGGAAGCAAGCTTAATAATACACGATATTATAATTGTGCATAAAGACGAGGAAAGTATGAGAAACTTGGCAGAAGTAACGTAATGAATTGTATTTAATGGAATATTATGTGAAACAAAACTGAAACTACATACTTTAAATGGTGGAATTAACTATGGTGGAATTGACTAGTGATGTAAATTTTTATAAAACTAATTATCGCTTGAAATTTTCAGAAAAACCTCCCAAGCTAAAAATTAACCAAATCTTTATAATGATTTACAAAATCAAGGAAAATAGACTTATTTTTAAAGAATGTGGAAGAGAAACTGAAGCTTACCTTAGAATAAAAAATAGTTCGTGTCCTAATTGTTCATTTAGCAACAGTTACTTGGAACGGAACTAAATTTTTTTTTAAGCATCGGAATATTTCGTTCATATATCAAACTTGAACCAGTTTCAATAATATTTACCCAACTTACGACGATTTATTTCTTAAAAACTAATTGAATTTGGGGAAACATTTTTTTTTAGTTTATTATGTTTATTATTAAAAATAATCATCCGATAAAAAAACAGAACATAGAAAAAAGTTCCGTCTCGTCTACAAGTTTATCATTATCTACAAGTTTATATTTTTTAAAAATTAATTTTTTGACTTCAAAATTTCCGTCTACCGAGACGTTTGGAAAATACTTTCACTCGATCTCGAGCACTTTGCGAGTTTCTCGATCCAGACCCTCAATTATATATTATTACTATATTGGAATGGCCTTAAAAAAACACCTTTCAATTTCTCGAGTTTGTAAAGTTTCTGGAAAATAAATAAACTACAGCAAATAACAAAGCAACAAAAAAAGAGATTACTTCAATTATTAATATTCATAAGTATAATATTCTTAAAGATAATTAATAAAAATTAAAGTTTTAATTTTTAAATCTAATTAATTAGGCCTACAAAATCAACATTAAATTAACAATTATTAACAACATTGGTCGACAAAAGTGACCTGTGTATCTGTGGAATGAGACACATTATTTTCGAAGCCATGATTACTTGTTGCAATTCAACTTCTAACTACAATCCGATATAAAATTCTAGTTTTAGTTTCTCATAAACATATAGGGGTCGTTGTCAAAAAGTTTTTAAATTTAAGTCCAACAGTTTTACACATTTTCATTATTTAATTAATTTTTTTGAATACCACCGAGATAAAGTACTAACATCGAAGTAGTTCCTGGTATAAAGTTTTAAAATTGTACCCTGACGAATCGGCAGCCACGCAACAACCATGCTACAGCGTGGCTGTTTTTTGGGTACGATCTCGATTCCCCCAAATTTTAATTCTGCGAAAGTTTATTTTCCCTAAAAAGTGAAACAAAGAAGTACGAGTTTATAAGATAGAAGTGCCCGTTATTAAAAGTCAATGAAGTCAGTAAAAACGATATTAAAAAACGAATAGACGTCGCTCCAAAACACTTCTTGAAATCAAAGCTAATTATATTCAGTGCAGACGGTGCAGACCACATGTCATGAAGAGAAATAACCAGTTTGAAAAATGAAGTTAAGTTCGTGTTTTTAAAAAAAAATTGATATTTTTAAAGAAAAATCATTATCCCTGGATGAAAAATTACAAGTTTGTGAAATTTTTGGTTATGTTAGAATTTTTCGAGGGAAATGAATACTTTTATAGAAATATCAGTACCTTTTAATGGAAAATTACAAATTTTTAAAATTTTAGGTTATGTTAGGGTTTCTCAACAAAAATTGATTCCTTTGAAGAAAAATCATTACCCTTTAACGGAAAATTACAAGTTTGTAAAATGTTAGGTCACGTTAGGTTTTTCCAGGGAAAATAATACTTTTATTGGAAAATCAGTACCTCTCGATGGAAAATTACAAGTTTTTCAAATTTTAGGTTATGTTAGGGATTTTCGAGGGAAATGAATTATAGAAACATGAGTACCTTCTGATGAAAAATTACAAGTTTGTAAAATTTTAGAATATGTTAGGGTTTTTCGGGGAACATTACACTGATGAAGCGGAAAATGAAGTAATTCTTGTGATAAGCATAAAAAATTCCAATTGACTCGCATTGATTGCACTTAGAGACCAAGGTTTTATTGAAATGAAAGACCCATAATTAAAAAATTCTAAACTAATTTTTTTAAATACCTAATCGAATGAAGAATCCATTTCCGGTTTGATAATCTTGACGACGAACCTCCTTCCCGTTATTTAATTCAAAAGAATCTGTTTGTTCCAGAGTAACAAGCCAGAATAAAAATATCAGCTACCGAATGCATAATTAAAAATTATCTCTCAAACTTCCTTCCCTTAACATATTTAATTCAAAGGAATCTGTTTGATTCGGAGTAGCAACACAGAATAAAGACATCAGCTACCGAATGCATAATTAAAAATTACCTATTTAATTTTTTGTTAATACTAAACCAGAAGAATAACCCCTTTCCACTTTAGTCTTGTTGACGACGAATTTCCTTCTATTTATTTCAAAATAATCTGCTTGATTTGGAGTAACAATATAAAATAAAGATATCAGCTACCGAATGCACAATTAAAAATTATCTACTTCATTTTTTCTCAATACTAAATCGGAAGACAATCCATTTCCAGTTTGGTCATCTTGACGAGGAGCCTTGGTTTTGTTTCAGATGCGAAATAAAACTCTCCACCAATTCGGTTCTGGTGTCAGACACGATATGAAACTGAATAAAACGAGGGGTTGAGCACTAGCAATTTTAATACACACCTGAGTACAAGAATTCAAAGTATCTAAGGTAAATTTAAAAAACGAATTGAAAAAATACAAAATAAATTCAAAAGACTTCAAAGAATACAAAGTATTCATTTCCCTCGAAAACCCCTAACCTACCGACCTACTCGAAAAGCCATAACCTAAAATTTTACGAGTTTGTAATTTTTCATCCAGAAGTACTGATTTTTCAATCAACGTATTTATTTGTCTCGAAAAACCCTAACATAACCTAAAATTTTACAAACTTGTAATTTTCCATCGAGAGGTACTGATGTTTCAATACAAATATTTATTTCCCTTAAAAAACCTTAGCATAACCTAAAATTTTGCAAACTTGTAATTTTCCATCAACAGATACTGATATTTATATAAAAGTAATTACTTCCCTCGAAAAACCCTAACATAACCTAAAATTTTACAAACTTGTAATTTTCCATCGAGAGGTACTGATGTTTCAATGCAAATACTAATTTCCCTCGGAAAACCCTAATATAACCTAAAACTTTACAAACTTATAATTTGCCATCAAAAGGTGGCAAATATTTATTTATCATATTTCTATGAAAACCCCTTACATAACCTAAAATTTTACGAACTTGTAATTTTCCACCAAGGGCTAATGATTTTTCTTTAAAAATATCAATTTTTGTTGAAAAACACTAACGAACCTTAAAATTTGTCAAACTGGTTATTTCTCTTCATGACATGTGGTCTGCACTGAATATAATTAGCTTTAATTTCAAGAAGTGGTTTGGAGCGGCATCTATTCGTTTTTTAACATCGTCATTACGGACTTCATTGACTTTTAATAACGGGCACTTCTATCTTACAAACTCGTACTTCTTTGTTTCACTTTTTGGGGAAAATAAATTTTGGGAGAATTAAAACTTGGGGGAATCAAGATCATGCCTTTGACGTATCATGCTGCTAGGGAATCTCATCTGCAACGGCTTTAAAACTTAGAATGGCATGACATAATAGTGTCATCTTAACCTACGTATCCAAACCCTGCAAATTTATTTGGAATCACAGAAACACGCTGTTGAACAAAAGGAAATTAAAAATTAAATCATTTATATTATCTCTAACTTGACAATTGTCATCCATTAGGTGGAAATAACTGGGAACAAAATTGTTTTGACAGCTGGATGACAGTTTGATTCGAGATTCTACGGTTCTTAAAATGAGAAAAAATAATCTCAATTTAACACTTTATCACTAGATTCTCAAAATGAGATCGATGTTTTCAAATTTTTTGCAACTAGAAGCAACACCAAAAGTGGTATAGTTTTGAGTATCGGCGTTTTACTGTGATGATTAATAAAAATGGCACGTCTTATATCACGATAAAGATTAATTTAAAGCTTCCTTAGATCGTAAACATTTTTCTGATATATGTATGAATATAAATTTAATATAAATTAATACTTAAACTTCGCAAATAGAGGATGCCTTATTTAATGCCAGAAGATTCTATTTTCGCATGGTAAACAATAACCAGTTAATACAAGCACTCCTTTGTCGGGATGCAAATGGGTGGCGTAGTCTGATCTAGGTTGCGCTGAAATAGAGTTTACTGGGTAGAACGATGATCGTCATAATCATCGCTCGGCGTGTCCGATACACTAATGACTATTGTTGCTTATCAGAGGATGATCCATGTGCACGGACGTGACCTGAGCTTAACCTCGCCCAGATTGCGTCTACGGGACGTGGCCCGTGTAGACGTATGTCTGTTAAGCTTCTCATGTTTCCTACTAGATACCAAATCACTAATCGCTTTGTCTATTTTCATCTAAAAGGATATCACCTTTTATCTTAAACTTGACCTTTACACATCCTGACCTTTCATTATTATTTTGCATTTCATCTTTCAAATTAATTCGCTAACACAAAATAAAATTATCTCATCAATTTTTTTTTTGGACGACTAAGAACCATTCGTAATCGAAAAATGAATTTTCTGAAGAGTACCAAACTCTGGGGCTTATGTGCCTTTTTAAAATATATTATTTTCTAATAATCTGTTCTAATTTATGGATGTTTTCTTCATTTAGGCAAGCTAAAAATTAATATAATCTTTAAAATGTGAATAGACAAAATTAAAAAGCAACGGAAAAACAAAATAAATTTTCCATTTTCCTTTCTTAGGAAGGAGAGAATTCTTGTCGAAGGTTCTCCCTCTGAGGAAACAATTAGTCACAACTTAGAGTTAGTCGGGTGCGGTAAATTAGCCGTGCAAAAGGGAATCGCGTGATATGAAATTTCCGTTCATGTCGGGGGTTTGTTTCGTTATTCCGCCCTTCGAAGCCACTGAGCTAAACCTCGAGACCTTTATCTCTACATAAATCTTCACTAGTCTATTTTTCCATTAACCTCGAAATCCCCTTGAAAAATGTTACATATTTAAAACGCCAGCTGCAATTTTTAGTAAAATGATAACTACAATTTCAATTTTTCGTTATTAATTAATTTCACCAAAACCACTGACTGCTGTGGAAGCTTCAATATTAAAAATTAATTTGTTAATTACATGAGGAAACAATAATTTTATAAAATAATTATTATTCATCGTTATGGGTGAATTAATATGTTCGAAAATTTGTTTAATGCGTATTAATTACGCAAGTTTACGAATAATTAAATTTCGAAATTTTCTGGGAATATTAACATTTTTTTAAATTATATTATTTAATTACTCAGCTTAAAATGGTATCTTTAGTTAAAGCTTTAAATAACTGTTATTTGAGACTAAAATGATCTAACTATGGAGTCTAGTCAGTCTAGTGGAAGAAAAAAAGATAATTCTTTTAACTTTTGTGAAATATCGTTTATAAAACTCTTTTATGCAATAGTTTGTCATGTACGTGAAAATGGATTGTTTTCGGATAAAATATGTAGTAAGTTGTGACACAAGTGCAAAAAGAAGGACATTTGATGAAGGTTATGAAGTTGACTGAACGAGCCGGAAGCAACTATCACAGGCACACGAGCCAAGACGATTGCGAAGCACGAGTCGTGAGGCGAGTGTGCCTGTGATACGAGCTGTAGGCGAGTGTTGTCAACTTTACAGGCTTCGTCGATGTCCGCCTTTTTGCAGTCGTGTCGCATTATACTTTTTGTAACGAATGTACAAAAGTTCGCGTTTTTGTCCATGGAAAGTATACGAGAACACATATAACTGACCACAACTATAAAATGGCTGACCGTAATTTTCACGCGTTGTCAAATACGACTAAATTTTCTCCCGCCAGGCGGCGCCTTGTTAGGGCTCCATAGGTAACTAAAGCGTTAAAAAGGCGTGCGAAAAGTCCGTAGCGTGTGAAAAAAGCATGCGAAAAAAGTTGCGCATGCGCATAATTTGTTTTTCGTATACCTAACCAAAAAGCGCCACTTCTCGTATACTTTCCATGGACAAAAACGCGGACTTTTTGTGCATGTGTTACAAAAAGTATTTTACTTGATATTTTGAATTTCTTAGTGGAAGACGCTTCCACTTATCGCCAAGAAGGATGTATTTTACATGGTCATCGTGTATATGTATGTCTGCATAAAACAGCATCCGTGTGGTGAGTATTTACATTTGAATTTCAGATCCATGGAGATTCTACCACAAGCGGATATCCGGATATCCACAACGGTCTTGATGTTTTGAGAAAAGCTCACGAGACCGAATCTAGATCGCACTATGTATGATGTAGATGGAAACCGGATTACAAAAGTGACCAGTACAGGGTTAGTCAAAATTATTCAGATCAACGAAACTCAAGCTCACAGTGCATACATAAAATAAAATAAAATTTCTTTTAACTTTCTAGAATCTTCTTTCATATAAAATTTTCTGAATAAATGACAATTTCTGAAACTTTACTAACCAAGTTTTCATGTTTTTATCTTCTGAGACAGAATGTAATTTGTTTTTAGAGATAAAAAAATGGGTAAAAGAATATCATGGTTACTTACGTTCAAGGATGAAGCAGAGGCAAATATTTTTTTACGAAGAATACCGTCTTCAGTCGTTTAGTCAAAGGTAGATTGTTTCAAAGAAAGGAAACGAAAAAAGAGGAAGTGCTTGTGAAAGAAGGAGAAATGAAAGGATAAGAGAATTTTTTTAATTTTTTTTTTTTGAAAGGAATGAAAATTTTTAATTTTTTCGAATAAATTAAGGACTTTCAAAAATTTTTAATTAAATTTACCGAGGAAAAATTGATAAACTTGTTTTGTAATATTGCAATAAGATTCCTTAAAGACTAGACTTACTTTAAATACTACTAAACCTGAAAGCAAAGATTTACGTTTCAGCTGAAGTAAAAACACAGATAGGAAATAAAAATTTAACAAAGAGATTTTGCGGACTATGATTTTTACCAACATAAGTTATGGCCCATTCCCTTCTTTTATAGTTACATTAAATAACAAATTTATAACCTCTCTACTAAAAAATAGAGTTCCTTCCACTCGGTTTTATATTTTTAAATATACATTTTTCCTTCTGTACTTTTTCTTTTAGACCAGTCTTTTATAATAAAGGTAAAAATTTTAAAAAGATACATATGAAGGGTATGAGAAGATTGGAGAGAAAGAGATAGAGAAAGTACAGTCGTAAGTCAAAATAAAAAACGCAGTGCGAATAGGAGCTCGTACCTTATGCCCAGTGTGCAGAGTGTCTCTGTAAAGTAAAACAGAAAAGAGAAGAATTATAAAAATGCACACAATACATAAATATAAAAGTGACAGACGTATGGTAAAAATTAATTATACATCAGGCAAGAAGAAAATGATACGACAGCCTGAATTAGAGTCTTTCCAAATAAAAAAACTCTATTAGCTCAAATAATTTTGTAGATCAGAAAAAAATAAAAATAGATATGAATTTCTCTCTGATGAAAAAATAAAAGATATTATCACAGTAAATTTTTCTATTCTGATGCACAAACTATTTGAATTTATTTTGCACTTTGGATAGACGACTTACGGCTTAAATAAACTTGAGAGTGACATAGAGAGAAAGAGAAATAGAGCGGGAGCGGAAAGACAGATAAAGGTGTTGATTTTTTGTGAATGTTGAATTGCGGCAATAAATAATGCCTCCATTAAACTGAAGTGTAGGGTTTAAGACACCAATTACCGAGGGGGAACTATCTGTCGAGGAAACAGTTGATTTCTTTAAACCTACAACTTTAATATGTTATTTTTTAGTAGAAGTCATTAAATGAGTCTTAAGTAAGCTTCTGAATCATGAAAATTAACCCCTTGAGAGGCAGCAGAATTTCAATGATTAACTTTAACTCAGTGTAATGTTGATACCAAAAAACGGATTTAGATGTGAAATACGTGCATTTTTATAGAAAATAGTGATGAGAATTTTCATCTATTTAACCTTCAATTTTTGCTAATAATTAATGTTATAAAAACATTTATTACCTTCGACCTCGGACAATAGAAGCTCCCTCGGTAATCGGTACCTTGACCCTATTCAAGCAGCAAAAATTTAAAAAATAAAATGATTATGAATTAGTGTATAAATATCATATTCTATAGAATCCTTTTCATTGTACGTAATCTATGACTGATTATTTATTATTCAGCACACTAATCTTGATAACTGAAAAAGTAAAAGAACTGATAAGAAGGGCCAGACTTAGTAAACCTGTTGAGTCCTTTAATTGCTAATAATTAAGCGGGTCCCTCGGCGGAAAATTGAGCCTCGTAAAATCTAATTTAGGAAGTTATTAGGAATATTTGAGATAAAATTCAGATTAGTCAGCGTTTCAGGAGCAAATAGACATATTTTGCAGTCGTCCGCCTCCCTTGAGTGTCGTCTTACGATAAGAACCTCCGCAGCTGGTGGGCATCCTTTTACGTGATATCCAATTTTCACGTAAACGTGAAATTGGCCTACATTGCTCAGGCGAAAGTGAAAAAGAAAAAAGTTTAATCCAGAAAGAATCTTTCACAATTCAAAAATCGATCAGACCTTAAGGAAAATGAAAATCGCCAAAATCACTGATAAAAACTTTTTCAATAGAAAATGATTAAATGTCTTTCTTTTCGAGCACAAAATTAATCAAACCGATATTTTCATGATAAAGATTGATTAATTTTTTAAGTCTCTTGGTTTTCCAAATCAATGAATCCCAGGCCAAAATTTCACAACCATGTTTTCCCAAGTACAGGAATTTTTAACACACAAAGTTGAAATTCAAAGGTTTCTTTCATTACATCATAGAGTAATTGCAGTTGGGCTTTCATTACCGTACCCAGAGGTACCGATTCAAATAGACTTGTCCTGGCCCTTTACACTCTCCACTTCACAGTCCATACCACTCTAGTTCAATCTACTGCTACTCCATGCCCATGCAGTATCAGGATTGGCACTTGAAGAGCCTCGATTGGCATGACTGCCACGCAGAATCGCAGATTTCGCGTAAGTACTCTTGCGTGCAAACAGCATGTGTGTATATCTACAACACATGGGTCAGAAGGGAAGGTATGATGAGACTGGACTGGTGCAATAAGGGGAAAGCTTTGGTAACTACAGGTAAACATAATCAAGGATCGATCAAACCAGAAGGACAAGGACAGT
Organism: Euceroptres primus; assembly: GCA_037177015.1. Taxonomy (NCBI): domain Eukaryota; kingdom Metazoa; phylum Arthropoda; class Insecta; order Hymenoptera; family Figitidae; genus Euceroptres; species Euceroptres primus. The sequence goes on from JBAGKK010357725.1 coordinate 14,317, forward strand.
AGGGAGAGACACGAGAAAGGTGAAGTGATTCTTTGATTCCAGAAACTGACCATTTTCTCCAATTTCAATTACTCATCCCATCCAAAAGCCACAGAGGACTTCAAGAAATATCTGATTCAATCAATGAAAAGGTTTGTTTTTTCTAACGAAATTTAACATCCCTAAACTGATATATTTTGTAGTATTTTTTGCGTAATTTAAAATTGGAATTGTTTGCAGTGGAAATATCTTTTTTAATGAAGTGTTGCTATATGATCGAGTATGATACTAAAATCACATCACGAGGATGATATAGAACCTGTTTTCAGCAGATACCATGAATGTTGCAGTTTGTGGTAAGCCAGTACTTAAAGCACTACGTCGACTCACGATGTTTAGGCAGCCTTTTGTCCAGGTCGAGAGGTAGAGCCCATCGAACGCAGAAATGTCAGTATCCTGTGATGATACACGAGAGCCAGTTCGTGAAGGGGTGGCTAAACAGAGGACGGGGAATGGACCGGATACGTTGTTGCCAATATCTCGGACAATTCAATTAGATGGTTATTAAGCACCTGTGCACTGACAAGGTTACCTACGTGCTTCATCGGCCGACTAATGCATGCATGCATGCGTGAGTCCACAATTGCATGCACCAGAATTGTCCACAGTTGGGTACTCTCTATGAACTCTCCACTTTTCCGTGCAGCCTCTTTGACGTGCCATTCACTTCAATATTTCTGTTTTAATGATAAACTTCAAAAAATACGTACGTCAATTAACGATAACTGACAATTAAATAGTTGTTGACCAGGAAGAAAATTTGGTACTGTTTTTTCTTTTTTTTTATTGACTTCACCAAGATTCTTCAATTTATATGCCATGCATAGCTCACAAGAAGAGAATTCTGAATGCTTGGAAATAATAAGAAATAAAAAAATAGATGTTGGTAATTGATTAATAATAGTAGTAGTAGGACTTATTTAATTCATATATGAATTATAAATTCGTAGTCTGAAGTATTCGATTGAGACCAAACGATTAATCTGGTATTCCATTTGCAAACATTAACACCAGAGTCAATCTGAACGGGTGTTCAGGATCACATTACCCATGCATTCCGTTTGATCCGTAATTGTAAATGTTTACAAACCCATTATATTGTGCTGCTTCTGTCTCTGCTTGGCAAAAGCCGTCCTGGTGGCTTGCACAGCTTTGAATCGATTATGCTAATGTAATCAACCACTCCGCAAAATAATGTCTTAACGCAGTATACGGTATATAATTAAATCAACTACTGAGTTAATTTTAGTCAGTTAAAATCAAGAATAAAATGTAAATAAAATGAAAGTTAAATCGGTTTAAAATCTTTTGAGACTCAAGTTTACGTTCATTTTGTTTATAACTCAAATTAGTGTTTGTAATTATAAAAACTAATTTTCAATTAAGCACTTCAAGTAACTTTCTAACCTTCATTGAGATCAGAGAGAAACATCTTGTTTGAAAACCTGGGATATTGTAATGTTGGTTATACATATTATATCCGGCCTACGAAGGGTTTTATTCGTTCATGTATTATGTCGCATATAATCCCTCTCCAGCCACTCCCGTGAGAACCTTTGCCCCATGATCCTCTCTTTCTCGAGACAAACAGAATTAAAACAGAGTTCTACAACGCTCGTTTGGGTGGTTGAGTGCTTGCGTTAAACCCGATTAAATATCAAAGCCACGAACTGCACGAACCCGTCTCTACTATTACGTGGTTAATTAGAACCGACAGAGGGGGGTTAAGCTCACCGTGGATCATCTATTGTCCAAACCATACTCCGATGAACTATAACTCAGCAAAGTGACTACTTTATTACCAGATAATAGCTTTTTAATTAGTCCATTGTTGGTAAGCAATAACTTCTGAATTCTGTTACTCCAAAGTTCTATGTATGTAGATAAGGGTTAAATCAATTTAACTCAACGTTTACCAATTTGTTTCCAACAGATAGTAATCGCTCAAAATAGGAATTATAATTATAATTTATTTCAATTGTACAAAATGAATCTTAAAATGTTTGCAAAACAACAATTTTTGTCATCCTTAATCTAGTTTTATAAAGCTCTAATGCAAATTTAAGAAATCAAAGTGAAATACATTTCTAAAAAAATTAGTTTCTTTTTTCTTTATTCATACGTCAAAATAATGAAGTTGGTGAATTTCAAAGTCTAAACTGCAAAGGAGCGTCGATCGATTGAGGAAGTAGTGCAGTGCACGCTTCCGGATTTCCGGTGATGTAGAGGCGATATAATTGCATCGATTTGTAACGCGTAATGGTCAGCACCCATTTCTGGTTCCTTTCGTCGTCCGCCTTATCAGGAAACGGAAGTGTCTTTAGCACGCGAGAGAAAGAAAGATTTTGCAACCCAGCAGAAATTGTTTTCTATTTATAAATTCAGGTGTTAAACGACTTATTTAACAAATTATTTAAATCTGGACATTTAAAATAAAAATATATAATTTAAACTAATATTTCAACACAAATCCATATTTTCACATTCATTACAGTTTTACTAAATTTGACTCCACTCCAACTTTCAAAGAAATAATAAAATATGTTTGTATTTGTTCATGCTTATGAAAAAGATCAAAGCAGAAGATTTATTCAGCGGAATTCTCATCTTAAAAAATTCGATTGAATATGCGAAATCCAAACTATTTCTCTCCACTTGAAACTCGATCACCACCCAGAGAGCGACTTTACCAGAATTGAGGATTGAAACCGTTCAGAAAATCTCGTATATTTCGATCAACAAAACGCAGAAAAAGCGAAGAACTTGAGTAGAAACGCAAATGACAAATCTTTGTGCAAATAATAAATTTCTGAAAGCAAAGTTCGGAGCCTGCAAAATTGTTTTACACCTTACAAGGGCTTAAGTCTTGTCTATATAGGCTGTAAACACATGAAAAAAATGAATCAAAATAATTTGAAAGAAAAAAAGGTCCGATCAGCTGGCACCTCCACAACGCAATATCAATATTTCTTTTATGCCACAATTTCGGGCTAATGATGGGCTAATTTTGGGCGGTAGTGCCGATTTTTGGACTCTTGTATTTTTCTCAAAAAATAAAATAAAATGGAGGTGCTGAGTGCCCCATCAGCTAGCACCTCCAGTAGATAAAAACCTTAAAATTTAAAAATCTAATCATACAAGAATTTCGGGCTATTTTTGGGCTCTAAAAATACCCAAAAACCAGTTTTGAAAAAAACAACCCCTATCATTGATAAGCAACCCTCAATTTTAAAAATTACTTTTTGGACAAAAAAATACTCCAGAATTTCGGGTTATTTGCGGGCTCTTGAAATACCTAAAAAAAATTTCGAAAAAACAACCTCTATCATTGATAACCCTCAATTTTGAAAAATTCTTTTTGGACAAAACAAATCACTCCAGAATTTTGGGCTATTTTCGGGCTCTTGGAATATGCAAAAATCAATTTCCCAAAATCAACCCATATCACTGACAACCTCCCCTCGATTTTGAAAAAAACTTTTTGGACAAAACGAATTACTTCAGAATTTCGGGCTATTTTCGGGCTCCAGAAATACACAAAAACCAATTTCGAAAAACAACCCCTATCATTGATAAACAACCCTCAATTTTGAAAATTAATTTTTGGACAAAAAACTACTCCAGAATTTCCGGCTATTTTCGTGCTCTTCAAATACCGAAAAACCAGTTTCGAAAAAACAACCCCTATCAAATTAAATTGAAATTTAAACTATTGTAGCGCCAAAACATTGTATAAAAACTGTAAGATGAAAATTCTTAATTTTGAAAATTTGTAGATATTGACTACTTACTAATAAATTATTCTGAAGATGTAATGTTAGTGAGAAGACATTTTTTACAAATCATATTAAATAGAAGAATAAGTCATTTTTCAGAAATAATTGAGTAATCGAAAGTATATTTGAAATTTATAAAGTTGATTTGTTAAACCAAAGTTAATTTCTATATTGTGTATAAATATTGTAAATAAACACAGAATTTTTTATTTGGAACTAAAATTGATCGTACAAAAATTCTATATAGGTTTACATCATCAAAACAATTCTCTATTAGGAAGCTCAGTGTTCATGAAATTATCACAATTGAAATACACCGTAGAATATTAATAAATTTATGTCAATATATTATCAAAATTAATAATTGAACCGCCGCATCGTAGAAGGGGATATAAAATTTCTTGGTCCGAGCGCAAACGTATCCTGACAATGTAAAAATTACAAATTTAAAAATATTTTTTGATATCAAACAAGCAAATAAATAACTTGAAATAAATTTCCAAAAATGAAAGTTCAAAAAAAATTTTCAAAAGGGGTGAGAATCCATTGCGCTCCGACCAGGAAATCTTATATCCCCTTCTACGATGAGGCGGTTCAATTATTAATTTTGATAATAAATTAACATAAATTTATTAACATTCTATGGTGTATTTCAATTGTGATAATTTCATGAACACTGAGCTTCCTAATAGAGAATTGTTTTGATGATGTAAACCCATATAGAATTTTTGTACGATCAATTTTAGTTCCAAATAAAAAATTCCGTGTTTATTTACAATATTTATATACAATATAGAAATTAACTTTGGTTTAACAAATCAACTTTATAAATTTCAAATATCCTTTCGATTACTCAATTATTTCTAAAAAATGACTTGTTCTTCTATTTAATATGATTTAGAAAAAATGTCTTCTCATTAACATTACATCTTTAGAATAATTTATTAGTGAGTAGTCATATCGGCAAATTTTCAAAATTAAGAGTTTTAATCTTACAATGTTTATACAACGTTTTGGCGCTATAATAGTTTAAATTTCAATTTAATTTGATAGAGGTTGTTTTTTCGAAATTGGTTTTTGGGTATTTCAAGTGCCCGAAAATAGCCCGAAATTCTGAAGTACTTTTTTGTCCAAAAATTAATTTTCAAAATTGAGGGTTGTTTATCAATATAGGGGTTGTTTTTTCGAATTTGGTTTATGAGTATTTCCAGAGCCCGAAAATAGCCCGAAATTCTGAAGTAATTTGTTTTGTCCAAAAAGTATTTTTCAAAATTGAGCGGTGGTTGTCAGTAATAGGGGTTAATTTTGGGAAATTGATTTTTGCATATTTCATGAGCCCGAAAATAGCCTAAAATTCTGGAGTAGTTTATTTTGTCCAAAAAGAATTTTTCAAAATTGAGGATTGTTTATCAATGATAGAGGTTGTTTTTTCGAAATTTTTTTAGTTATTTTAAGAGCCCGCAAATAGCCTGAAATTCTGGAGTATTTTTTTTATCCAAAAAGAAATTTTCAAAATTGAAGGTTTCTTATCAATGATAGGGGTTGTTTTTTCGAAATTGGTTTTTGGGTATTTCTAGAACCCGAAAATAGCCCGAAGTTCTTGTTTGATTAGATTTTTAAATTTTAAGGTTTTTGTCTACTGGAGGTGCTAGCTGATAGGGCACTCAGCACCTCCACCCAAATTTTGTTTTTTGAGAAAAATACAAGAGCCCAAAAATCGGCATTACCGCCCAAAATTATTCCATAATTAGCCCGAAATTGTGGCATAAAAGAAATATTGATATTGCGTTGTGGAGGTGCCAGCTGATCGGACCCGAAGAAAATTGACTGGATAAATGGAGTAATCAGTTTTAAAGAGAAGTTTAGCAAGTGTCGACGTATTCGTAATTTCCTTTTTCTGAAGTCTTCGTTTTCTTCACATCTATAGTATTCTTTTTGAAAATGTGAACGAGACTAACTAGAATAGCCAGTCGGCAGAAAAGTGGTTTACAAGTGTTCTTTCCTCAAATAGACAAGACTTGTGAACCCACTATCTCGGCCTCTTTACAATTAACAGTGCCAGCACATTGTACGATAACCAGTTGGCAACCGGATCAAATGTCGAGACACGCGTGTCTGCGTATTGTCCTAGTCTCCCTCTGTCGAAAATGTTCAACGTTACTGGCCTTGATCGTTGACAATTCTTCAAAATAGTTCCTTCATTCAAAATATTGAACAAAATTTCAAATCGTTTCACAAGATCTTGAATAATTTTCAAAGATTCAATAAGATTTCTGTTATTCCAATCTTATTTTGAAGTCTCTTAAGAATGCTCGACCCATTGACAACTTGAATCCAAAACAAGATTTTCAAAATAGAGATAATTAATTTTGATGAATTTTGAAAAGAGGCAGTAATGCTCAACTTATAAGAAAATATTTTGAGTCATAATTATTATTTATTCTACAATAGTTATTTAATATTTTGCTGTTCAATCAAGGATCGCTAGTTCTTCTAATTCTAGTTTCGATGATAAGGGGACTTCCATTAATCACGTGGCCCAATTTTGGCCACTTTTTAACCCCCTCCCCCCATGTGATCCACCGTGTCATTCTTGTCGACTCCTCCCTCCCCCTAGGGTTTTTTTAAATTTCTTGTAAAACGAAAATAAAACAAAAAATTATGAGGTTTATTTATTTTTTATTTCTTTAAGAACAGTCTTAAAAGATTCTTATGATTTTAATTATTATTTACAATAATTATTAAGTAAAATAAAGTAAAATAAAATAATTATTAATGATTATTTTAACCCCTAAAAAGTCAAAATAGTCAGTTTTGGGGATAGTCATTTTTTAAAATTTGCCAAAGGGAATTAATTTGTTCAATAATTTATATACAGAATGTTTTTGAAACGCTTGATACATATTGTAAATTACTTTGCTACGATTAAATATGAAATAAACAATGTTCAGGCATCCTTTTCCGGGGTAGTCGTTTGTTTTTGTTTGGATGCGAGCTTCGATTTTAGGTAAAAAGAAAAAAAAATGTCCCCTCAGGGATTTTTGTTTTCTGAAATTCATATTTTACTCTACACTCTACTCCCTACTAAACATTTTTTATTTCATATTTAATCGCAACAAAGTAATTTACAATATGTATGTAGTGTTTCAAAAAAATTTCTGAATATAAATTATTGAAAAAAATTAATTCACTTTAGCAAATTTTAACCCTCTGCCTGGTCAAACGACCGTTGTTGTCAAAAATCGTCAAATCGGCTGCCTGCCAGACAATGGGAAACACGTTCTATGGTGCCAAAGTGAGGGATAAGGTAGCACAGGCAGAGGGTTAAAAAGGAACCCAAAATTGACTTTTTAGGGGACAAAGTTATTTTCTATTTTATAAGGGTTTTACTAATAATTAAGATTAAAAATATGTCCTTATTTTTAAAAAAAATAAATAGAAAAATTCACATTTTTTACAAATTTTTAAATTTTTATCGAGAAGGGTTGTTTATATCGAAAAACTCTTACAACATAAAAGACGTCTTTTTTATCCTCAACATCATACACTTAATAATTTTTCGGTACGGATTTGGGTATAGACTAATATTTGTTGGAGGAAATAGAGAAAACCGTGTTTTTGGGTTTTTTTTTTGTCTTATTTTGGCTTTGTGGAACATCAAAAAAATTTTGATTGTAATGAAACTTCACGTTTTTCTTTTCTAGATAAAATTGAAAAAAATAGTGCCTCAGTGGTTTTCTTTTTTTAAAATTCATATTTTCCGCTACACCCTAATTTATTATTAGTGCTTCTTTTGAAATTCGTTAAAATTAATTACTCTTTTATTTACCCTTATTTTATAAATCGTTTTTTAATTTGAGGTTACGTCAATGGATCGAACATCCTAAAATATTTATAATAACTTTTGAATTAATAACAATATGGAAATTTTATGATTTTTTATATGTGCTTGAAGTTCTAAACGTTCACATGAGCGAAATTTTTATTTCATTTCATTTTAAAGTCAAATTTGTTCTAAAATATTGGTTTATTAATATAGAAACCAATGATGTTTCTCTATTTTGTAGATTGAACGATATTTCAAGACAAATTTGAGTTAAGAAAACATTTCGTTGAACGTTCAAAACGTTCATTTGAACGTTAAAAACTTCAGATACATATTTTTTATAGCATCAAGATATACAAGGACACAGTAAATCCTAAGGTATAATTTTGATCTCCGATTAAATCAATGAAAACTGCAGCGCTTTAATCCCTCGGTTCTTAAAAAAAGCCACATTCGATCAATTTCAACTGACAGTTGACACGAATCAACGTGAAGTTGTGCATTGAAGGATTTTTTCATCTCAAATTAATCTCGAAATAATCGGCAACACTTTTTTAATACCTTATAATTTACTGTAGAGTTGAGTTCTTTGTAATCCTGAGGTCAAACGGTTCATGAACTTTTGGAACGTTGTAGGTCAATTTTCTATATCAATGCCAGTCGGTCATTAAGTACAGGAATAATTTGAATGTTGAAAAACAATGTGTTGAAGATTTTTGATATATTTTCAATATTATAAATTGAAATAGACAACAAATTTTCAGTTCTTTTTGAAGTTACAACCATTCTCTAAAATCATAAAATTTTGTATAATGGAAGTTGGAACTTTAGAGAGAGATGCAAGTTTGAAGAGAGTTTTTGTTCGTCTAATTATCGACTTTTTGGATTAACGTCGACATATTCGTCTTATTCTTTTCCAATGTTGCATACAAATGAAACAAGTGATTGTAGTTGACCATTCCTTCCGATCCGAGACAAGTCAGATTGGTGTCTGATGATGCTGGCCCTGGTCCAGCATGCTTGGTTAACGTGTATAAATACGAAACGACTCGAGACAGAATGCAAAAGCATCCTTTTCACCTCGTGTCGATTGTCCATTCCATGCTTTCTTATTTTATCCTTTTCTTCGCTTTCACTGTTCCTTATTGATTCCTTTTTTCCACTTCGACTTGTTTTGTAATTCGAATGTCATTCTCGCTGCTCTCAGTGGCTAAATTCCCCAGGGTTTATTCATGGAGCAATGCAAAAATTGTACTTTTTTATTTTTAAATTCTATAGAATTAGCATTAGATCAGGAAATTAATTTTTGCATTTTAAGAAAGAAATTACTTAAATATAATTTTATGAATGAGCACATTGTTTCATAATGAATTTCCACAACAAAATAGGTAATATTTAAATCGTTAAAAATGATCTTACGTATAATTTTATAAAGACAAAAAAGTTATGGTTCATTGACATTCCTCTTGTGGTTAATCCTTTCGCCTTCTTCCTTTTTTCTATTCGTGTAAGGTTTCCGCAAACCTTGTTGGAAGAATCTTAACATAGTATCTTGAATAGTATAATTTTCATAATTATTATCTTAAAGACGTTAAAATATATTTTTTTCAATCCTTAGTTTTTTAGGGTCGATATATGCACTTCCTCATTCGCCTTTCTCTATGTGCGTCTTTTTTCTTCTTCGAGACTTGCAGGCCACAAAAAATATCTATCGCCTACCACAAGAATAATGACTGATGACCCAGTCTTAAGTTTCCTCTTTCGTCATTTCATTACCTCATTTATTCTTTTTCCTCACGCGTTTGAGTCGCAGTCATCCCGCCTTCTTCATTTTTTCTCGTTTTTTTTTCTTTTTGTAGCGAAAACATGTTATTCATACTTTATTAGGTTTTAATTGAAAAATCAAGGCATTTTCCGATGTCAGAAAATAAGAAACTTTTATGAAAAACTGATTTTTACGAAATATTATGATTTACGATAAACAATTCAATAAAAAAGTCCCCCTTTTGTCTGAAAAAAATATTTGGCTTCGATCTGAGAAACTTATTTTTCTCCGAAAAGACAAAGATATTTCTTTTTCTTTTCTTATTTGCTTTATTGTAAAATTTTCTTATTTGTCTTATCACAAAGAAAAATTTATGACTTTGAAAAGTGGTAAAACATCAGGTTTTGAGTACATTATTTAAGATGCATACGTAAGTTACTATTTATTTGCAAAACTATTAAAGTCGACGAGTGGTGTTACGTATTCGCATGCTTAAATTCGCCTTTGGATTGCAAATTAGAATTTTCGCTTTTTTAAACTCACGCTTCATTTTCAAAATAACCGTCACTTATCGAGTGTGACGACCCTCCTGGTGCTGAAGATTCACCTTATATCACATTTGATGAAGAATGCGCGTAAAGCACGATGAACAATTATTTTCCCACTGATGTAAGTTCACATAAAACAGTTAATATTTTTTCTCCAAGGTTATGCCGACAGGCAATATAGTTATTTATTGCAGTTTCAGTACGGTAAACCAGCTTATAGAGTTATTTAACATTAAATTATTATTATTAGTTAATAATTACTTTATGTATTAGTAAAAAAACACTTCAACTGTTGAACTTTTTTTTTTTTTGGTGCAGATTAGAAATTTTTCCCATACATATTTGGCATTTAAGTTTTACTTCGTGTGGAAAATTGCTTATCAAGAATTTATCAAGAATAATTGCTTATCAAGAATTAGGAATTCGAAACATAATAATTGGGCAGTTTGTATCGCAGAATAATAAGAAAATGATTCTGCAGACAATCTCGAAAGATTTATGGAAGCTAAAACAACGGTAAAAATTTTTCTGATGCAGTGCTCTATTTTTTTATTGATGGCAATTTACTGGCATAATTGTACAATAGTTATGTACGAACAAGCCGAAAGTATGTAAATCTTTCTCGATCGTAGTCAATGATCAAAATCTATCAATGCTGCGAAACGCCAGCAAATCAACCTTGTTCCATGTTATCTTGAGTATGGAATGCAGGTTTGCTGTGACTTTCGAATTAATCACGAAAAGTGTTACATGCAATTATAGTCTTATGGAAACTTGATTAGACTTTCCTTTTTGCTAAAGTCGCCGTTTGAGTAGACAATAATAAAACTTGTACTCAAGTATAGTCAGTCTGACCCTGTAAGATGTTCAGACTTCTTATCATCCATTTTTCTCCGTGTATTGAGGAATGCTACTTTTTTGATATTAACTTTATATTCAAAGAAAATTATTTTGCAATAAAAAATGTTTGTTCTCGCAATTTAAATTTTTCGTTGCTCCAGAAGCGTTGCAAGTAGCAGCAGATACCTGAACAGTAACATGTAAAATTTCTCTATTTTATAATACATCGTAACCTTAACTATAAAATCTGAATATAATTTTTACACTTTAAAGAAAATTGCATTTTACGATCAAGATATTATTTCTGAAGACCTAAAGTATGGTAATTTGTATCGAGTTCATTAGTTTGTGGTCGACGTTCCATGTTCCATCCTTCCATCATTCATTTTGTGTATTCGTGATAAAGAAGTAATTGACTAAAATAGAAGAAAAAGTGCATCAGTTGCATGTGACGGAAAACCGGATAAGTAATGCGGATTCGATGCATAGAAATCAACCAGTCATGGTCGTTAATTCCGTTAAGTTACGATCTCAACGCTTCTGGTTGCTAGAGACTTTGCACCTGGTAGTTGTGACTAGCACAGAAAAACTTTGAATCGCAAATAAACACTTTTACTGGATTTTTGTGAAACGACCTTCAAGTCCTTGTGATTCTGCATAATATATCGTTTGTTTTCAAACAGATATAATTTTTAAAACATATCCAACTTGAATTCCATTTTGAAATTAAAAATGCTAAAAATAAAATTTTTTAATACAAAAAAATAAAGGAATATAAACAATACAGTAAATCGTGAAATATTATTTTAATGTGCAGCGTTATTATTTTGATCTGAAGTGGATCATTTATTCTATTGTTACAGTCTTTTGTTTTTTAATTTATTATTTTGCTGCCGATTAAAATGATACGTTGGGATTTTTTGTGAATCAGTTTTTAACTTGACAAATTTCCCGATTCAAACTCGCAATTGTTCGAGAGTTTCGTTATATGCACGTCTCTTTTTCATAATACAAGATAAATTTATAAATATCGGTTTATATTGGTGGCAGAATTGGCTAATTTTTTTACTAAATAAAAATAGTGATAGGTATTTTGAAATTTGTGTTGCTTTTTTTTCAATTTATATTTATAAGCTCATGTAATCTATACATTCAAGAAAACGTTTTAGTGCAATTTTTTTAAAGCTATATTCGTCAATTATTCTAAGTGATTTGTACTTCTTTTAGCATAAAGACGGACCTAAAATGGCAATGATAATCATAGTCGTGTATTTATTTGGTTTCAGGTGAGTCGCGAATTGAACTTGGTTATATTTTCTCTCGAGGTCTCTATGTAAGTCAAATCATTATAATTTATATTAATTAATTTCTCATGATTATCCAAAATTTAGCTTTGATTTTTCTGATGTAAAATTACCCTTTAACTTTAAAGATTTTATTTTTAATTTGGATTAGAAAAAGCAAAACGATTTTTGATACCAATTGAGACCAGATCTAGATCAATTTAAAGAAATTGGTCCAAATATTTATGGACTAATGTTGAAGAAAGGACTTGTATTAACCTTCAATTAAAATAATAAATAGATGTTGGTAAACTTGGCTTAGTTTTCTTATTTTTGGAACCTAAAGCCAATTTCACCAACAACATCTATTTATTATTTATGGATTAGTTCATAATATGGTCCAGAATTCAATCAATATTTTAGGACAAATTAAAAATTTAAGGCAAAAAATTTCCTTTATTTTTATGCTCTGAATTGATTCTATCAACTTTTTCGCCTCGATTTACAAATCTCAGGGATCATAGTCAGTTCCCTATTCTCCTTTTTCCCCGTATTTCCCCCTATTTTTCTCAAGATCCCCTTAAATTCGTATTTTTAAAAATTTTCTCCCTTTTCCCCTTTTTTTATTCAAAGTTCCGATTAATTTTTCAAGAATTATAATAAATAGAAACTTACGATATTCAAAAACTCGTTCCACAATATTAAAATCTTAGAGATTCAGAGCCTTCTGGCATCTTCTAGACACTTCAAAACTTTTCCGAAATTTTCTAGACTGACTCTAAATTTTCCGGATTTTTTCATCTTTCTTAATAATTCTTTAATCTTTAAAATCTTTAAAAATTTATTTTCCTCATTCAAATTTTCTAAACTCTTCAATAACCGTTTAGCATCTTCTGGGCTATCTAGAATATTTTCTAGAATCTTTTTTTCTGCGTTCTCCTATAATCTTGTTAATGAAGTAAAATCTTAAAAAATCTTCTAAAATTTTTGAATATTTTTAAAAATATACTGGACTGTTCCAGAATCATCTAGAATCCTCAAGAATATTATGAACTCCAGAATTTCCAGAATGTTGCAGAATCATTTAGAATCCTCTGCATCTACAAAAGACTCCCATAATCTTGAATAATTCTTCTAGACTGTTTCCAGAATCTTTCTCAAATTCTATAGACTTTTTTAAAATCTAGTAAAAAAATCTTGAAGAGACTGGAAAATTTTACAAGTTTATAAAAAGATTTTGGAGAATTCTAAACGATTCTGAAGCTCAGTAGAATATTTTTGAAAATTACAATAGAGTTTGGGGTATATTTCAATATTTTAGAAAACTCTGAACAATTCTGAATATCTCTGTCAGAGTTTTAAAAAATTCTGGGAAATTTGAGAAGGTTCTAGGAAATGCTGGAGGGTTTTAGAATATTCTGGTCTAGTCAAGAAAAGGGACGACTGAAAAATCCCGTCTAAGAAAATTCCCGTCACTGTAAAATGACCGAAAAAAAATGGTCGAAAAATAAAATTCACGACATTATAAAATCGCTAACAATATAAAATTCTCGGCATTAGAAAATTGCCGACATTATAAAATCCCCGCCAACTTATAATTTTACCGAAATTGAAAAGTATCGACGTTGGAAAATTCACGAAAGAAAATTGTCGATATTGTAAAATCACTGATGCTGTAAAATTCTCGACACTAGAAAATTTCCGACATTGGAAAATTGCCGAAAACGAATTAAAAATTTTTTCAATAAATAAATAAATAATTTGAATAATAATTTAATAATCGTTTATAATGTTGGATGTTAAGTTTGGCTTTCGGAAGAATAAATAATTCAATTAATTTTTAATTGATCCAAACGTTTTCGAGGGTTAATATAATCCCCCACTGAATATTAATAATTTAATAAATAAGTTTATTAAAGTTATTTAGTATTTTAAAAATAATTTAAATTAAATTATTATTCAAATTATTTATTTATTTAAACAATTTTTATTTTTTCCGGCAATTTTCCAGTGTCGGAAATTTTACAGCGTCAGTGATTTTAAAATATCGGCAATTTTCTATCGGGAATTTTCCCGTGTCAGTAATTTTCTATTTCGTTAAAATTATAAACTGTCGGCAATTTTCAAGTGTCGAGAATTTTATATTGTCGGCAATTTTATAATATCGGGAATTTTTTTCGGTGATTTTGTAGTGACGGGAGTTTTCAGTCGTCCCCTGGAAGAATCAAGAAAACTCTGGAAGATTTGAAAATATTTTAAAAAGTCTTGTCGAAAAATCCAGAAAATTTCATGAAGAATTTTAGAAAACTCTAGAGAGTTCCAAAAGTTCTGAAAGTCTAGTTTGTGGAATATTTTTATATGTCGTTAACTTTTAGTCGACAAATTTTTTGTTCGGATATATTTTCTGTCAGAATTTCCCCCTTTGTTAACTTCAACGTGTCAGTAAAATGTTTTTTTTTTCGGGAATATTATATTAGAGCCTCTGATAATATTTTTATGATTTAATTGTTGGTTTAGTTGCAGCATTCAATATAATTTTATTTGTTAATGATATTTGAGTTTTCTTATAAGAATGTTGTATTTATTAACTGCTAATGGCTTCCTCGGTATTTTTAAAAGAAACAAATTTTCCCCTTTTCCCCCTTTTCTCGAAAAATTTAATTTAATTTCATTTTTCCTTCTTTGGATAAAATTAACTCTTCCTATGCGAACAAACTTAAACCTCTTACTAGAGCATTTTGCGCGCTGCGCGCGCTAATTATCTCCTCTCTACATGGTATTTCAATTTTCACATTTAATAATCATAAATCTTTAAAATTTAAAAAAAATAAATAAAATTACAATCTTTAAAATTTGGATATGAGTGAACTTTAAAGCAATGGCATTACTAAAAAGTGGTATTTAACAATTTCGAAATAATTAAACATTTTTAAGCTGGAAAACTTTGAAAATTTAAGACTCGGTTATGTTCCTTAATTCGTAATTTCAAGTTTTTGGAATTGGAGCTATTCAAATTCAAGAATTTAAATTTGAACTTGGTTTTTAAGGATGTTCTCCTTGTACAGTCAAACTCAAAATGAACCAACCTTTATCTTAAATTATAAAATTAACAAAAAAAGCTTTTTAATAATTCCAAAGAATTATAAAAGAGAAACTGAATCGTTTTACGTAAAAAAATATTTTGACTTATAATTGTATATTTAAAAGTAGTTATTTGAATATTTGTGTTTTTTTTTTCTTCATCTTAGACAAAAATCGTAATTTTCAATCAATTTCAATTCTCAACGGCTCATTTTGTTTCTTAAAAGATCGTTTACAGTTCTATTTGGTAGTTTTTTATTTAAAGTTATAATTTGACCTACATTGTTAGAAATGTTCGTAAATTTCCGGAACTTTTAGGTTACGAAAGTACCAGAAATTTTTATAAAATTTAAGATACTACTCAGAAAACGTTTCTGAAAATACATACTGAATTTTAATTGTAAATTTTTGATCAATTTATGTGATTTTTTCGAAAGGAACAAGTGATAAGTAATGTTTTCTCTGTTAAAAACCTTTAATTTTGCATTCAAAAAAAGTTCCTTGTGTGATTAATATTGATTGTTGATTAACTTTCCGTTCTTATTTAGATTTTGAAAAATGAGTGGAAGACATCAGTTTTTTAAAAATTTTCTAGAATTCTGGTGCATTTTACGTAAAAATTCTATGGAGTAAAGGAAAGTTCAAAAATTTTCGAAGAATTTAAAAAAAAAGAATGTTCTAGCATAAATAGTTCAGGAGTTATGACCTCTTAAGTGATTTTTCAGTGAAAAGAACTTTAAATCTTTTGCTTTTCGCATAATATGTTGTCCCCTGTACATCCTACATGAAAGTTGTATGAAGATGAATTGAAGTAGATTAAATTATCTTTAAAACTGAAAAAAATCAATTCTAGCTCTTAAAAAACAGAAGTTATAGTCTCTTTTAGCTGGCTGATTTTTGTGGAACTTTATAAATCGCATTTTTCGCTCTTTTTACTATTTTCTTTAACTCTAGAGTTAAAGAAAATAGTGAAAAGTGCTGATGCAATATATACAAAATAAGTTTTTAATATAAAATGCGATCTATAATAAAGTTCCATAAAAAGCAGCCTGCTATAAGAGACTATAACTTCTGTTCGGTAAGAGCTAGAATTAACTTTTTTCAGTTTTAAAAATAGTTTAATCTACTTTAATTCATCTTGATACAAATTTCCTGTAGGATGGATGTACAGGGGACAAGATATTATGCGAAAAGAAAAAGATTTACAGTTTTTTTCACTGAAAAATCATAAGGCCATAACTTCTGAACTATTTATGCTAGAACATTCTTCTTTTTTTTTAATTCTTGGAAAATTTTTGAACTTCATTTTTACTCCTTGGAATTTTTACGTAAAATGTACCAAAATCGTAAAATATTTAAAAAAACTGATATCTTCCACACATTTTTCAAAATCGAAGAGGGATCGAAAAGTCAATCAATATTAATCACACAGGAACTTTTTTTTGGACGCAAAATTAAAGGTTTTTAGCAGAGAAATCGTTACTTATTACTTGTTCCTTTCGAAAAAAATCACGTAAATTGATCAAAAAACAACAAATATCGAGTTATTTTAAAGTATTTTAAAAAGAGGACCTAACGATTTTTTTCATATTCGGTAAAAATACTCAGGAGGCATCCCTAAAACATAATTTCTGGTGTACAAACTTTAGCCTGCTCATTTAAGTGAAACTTGGTTCCGAGGAGGTGTGCAATTATGACCCAAACAATTTTTTTCTAAATTACGCTTAGATTTAATTTTTAAAATTCGTTAAAGATAACTTTGGGTTCATTCTCCTTGATATTATAAAGCAACATAAAGATTTGATTAATTTTAAAGTTGACTGCACGGGGAGTACATCCGTAAATACTGTTTTCTAAAATGGAAGCTTTTGAAGTCGAACTCATGTATTTTTAGGTCTGGAAGATCTCTAATTTAGTTACTTTTCAAATTCGACTTCTCTTAATTTTTCTTTCTTCTGAATTGTTTTCGAAACAAATTTTCTTAAGTTATATTATTTATATATTTTTCTTAAAATTATAACTTTCAATTAATTTTATATCTATTAAAATTACGAAACATAATTGTGCGCTTTTCATTTCGAATCATTTAATTTCCCAATTAGTCTTGTATTTTTTGACATTTGAAAACAAAAGCGCATCAATGACTTGAACTTGATCTAAGTTTCAAATTTAAAAACCCTATCAGCTTTGCAGAAAAGTGACAACAATGAATTGTCGAAATTGAGAGTTTTTTGGGCCATCAATTTTTTAGGAAGGACTAAGACTAGATCATGATCGGCGGCTGGCGGCGTGCCGGCTTGACGTCGTTCTCAATTTTCGGCGGCGGCGTGACTGCGTCAATATCAGCGCGAGATACTAAAACAGTCTTTTTTGTAATTTATTTTATTGTTTACAGATAGGAAGAAGATAGAAAACAAAATTTATTTATAAAATTTAATAAATATTTAAAAACAATCGCTAAATAATATAAACAATAGTTAAACCAACCGTCAGAACGAATTAGTGATAAAGAAGTACACTCATACCTCGATTATGGGCGCGTAGATTATGGGCCACCTTCATGGTCGTTCACGCTTCACTGATTCTGTCCCCCGCCCCTGAGCGTCCCGCGACGGCGCAATCGCTCGGGCAGTCAGGGGCGCCAGACGTTGTTTACATCACGACTCTGCGCATTTACTTTTGTACGTTCAGAGACTATGTGCATACGCGGTCCTAAATGTTGACATAAGACTGCTCGCTCGTCGCTTTAAATCCGGTTCATACTGGAGTTTAATAGGATTAGATTTTGGACCGTCTATCCCCGAGCCTGGCCCATAATCTAGGTATGAGTGTTATTTTAGGTTAGTCTTAAGTGGAACTTTATCAGGATGGCGATTCATCTGCCGATTTTAAATACTTGGTCATTTCCCGCTTTTTCCTGGTCACATTTTTAACTTTTCCAGGGCAAGGCAAAGACATTATTTGATTGTTTTAAGTAAACCCATAACTTTTTTTTTTAATTACAATTTATTTGATATTACTTTGATAATACTTTGATGCTTAAAATTTGAAATTCCAAGAACTTTTGGGATTGCAAAATAGGACTTTAGGTCGTTAATAAATTTTAATACATTAACTTTTAGCAGAAGAAAGTTCGCTACAAAAGCTTAAATTTTAGTGCAATCAAAAATAAATTTCCGATTTTGTAATGAAATTCTCAAAATTCTAGATTTTTAAGTAGAACTCTCAGTTTTCAGGTCAATTTTCCACCCTGTTTATGGGTTGAGAAAGTCAATATATGCGCAATAAATTCATTATATGCGTCAACATAAGTTAATATTTGATTTGCGCAAGTTTAAGCATTTTTGTGTAGTCAATTTGGGCCTTCATTGGTCTTAAGGGAATTTGATACATGAAAACTTCACGAATTACCGACCGATTTTTTATTTACATTCGGCGGGTTTATCAAGAGAGAAATGCAAATGTTATGCTGAAATTTTGGGAAATAATAAAGAATATGTTTAGACAACGATGTCTGGTGCATTTCAGTTTTTATTTTGGAAAAAATTTCAATAATTTTTTTTTTCAAAATAAAACTGAAACGCACCAGACATCGATTCCTTGATATGTTTCTTATTATTTCATCTTTCAGCATTATATTTGCATTTCTCTCTTAATAAACCCGCTGAATATAAATAAAACATCGGCCGGTAATTCGTGACATCATTACGTATCACATACCCTTAAAATAGTCATGCTGTCGATAGACGCCGCCGAAAATTGTGGACGGCGTCACGCCAGCGCGCCGAATGAATATCGGCGGTGTCTCATCGGAGAGGAAAAATCGGCGGCGGAGCAGATCTCTAGTAAAAACCGATATTAAAGAATTTCGAAATAATTTAACATTTTGAACCTGGAAAATTTTTAAAATTTAAGACTCGATTATGTTCCTTAATTGGGAATTCCAAGATTCAAATTCAAGAATTTGAACTTAAACATGGCTTTCAAATACTGTCTTCTCAAAATCGTAACTTTCAATTTGTTTTTAAATTCGACTTCTCTTAATGATTGTCTGAATTATATTCGAAACAGAAATTTTCTCAAGTTATATTATTTATATATTTTTTCAAACTCCAAATTTGAATTAATTTTATATTCAAATTACGAAACATTATTCGCTGCTCTTGCGATATAATTCACCTTGACATAATTCGTTCCACGAATTTTCGGCGATGGTGAAGAGTCCAAGGGGACGAGAAAGCTGAGCTCGGAGCTCAGCGGAGTTGCGCAAGTACCGTAGCCACAAAGCGGGCAGTATCCTAAGCGGATAATTTCGTCAGTTCGTTTTCAGTGTTTTGTTTATACGTTATCAGGGTGTCTAGCGGACCGGGAAATCGGGAAAAACCCGGGAATTTTATTTTACCGGAAAAAACCCGGAAATTTTATTTTACCGGGAAAAACCAGGGAATTTTATTTATGATTGAGATTATACTTATATTTTATTTTTTTATTCTTCAGATTTCCATAGCATTTAAGCAACTACTTTTGATTCTGTTAAAAAATATTTCTTTTACGTGTTACGAAAGTTTTTAAATATGTATTTTCGATTAATATTTATCACTTCAACCTTTGATTAAACATAAGTTTGGCACGTGTAAATAAATAATTATCTTCTTTACGATATAAATTTTGTATATGTATATTGTGTTAAAATTCCCTTTTCTATGTATATTTTCACTTTCAAAAATCTCAAAAAGACATTTTTAACTTGATCGGGGAATAAAAATTGGCCGGGAAAAAAAACCGGGAAAACCCCGGGAATTTTAAATGGTCTGATCGCTAGACACCCTGGTTATATATAATAATTAATAAATAATAGCTAAATAAAATTAAAAATTAAATTAAACTTGTATTTAAAAAAAATTTTTTACTCGTGACAAAAATGAAACAGAAATAGTTTATACAGCCCTGACTGTTTACGTTTGAGAGACCCTTGATTTTTTCGAAAGCCATTCAGGTCATACACTAAACCCGAACTAAACCGCGAGAGTAGTGTATAAATCACGCGCTTTTCTTTTAAATTACATAATTTCCTAATTAGTCTTGTATTTTTTGACATTTGAGGAAAAAAAACACATCTATAACTTGAACCTAATCTGTTTTAAATTTAAAAAATCCAGTTAGCAATGCGGAAAAGCGACAACAATGAAATATCGAAATTGCGAGTTTTTTGGGCCATTAATTTTTTAGAGAAGGATTATCATCGATTCTGGAATGTGGTTCACACGGTGACCTCCGCCCTGGGAAGCCTAACTACAGGTAATTCCAGAAAGGATCATTAAGGCTCGGCATTCTCGAACCTGTAACTGGCTAACGGGAGTCTTCTTGAATCGCGAGTGAAGTGCTCCTCATGGCCGTTGTAGTCGATGAAACACCCGTTGCATACCGAATGCATGCAATTTCAGGCTGGGCAGGAAGTGACGAAGTCCGGTGTCAGTATAGTTTATAGCAGGACGACGGAAACGAATCACCCTCGAGATCGACGTCGTCGTCGTTACGACTTACGCCTCGATATACTTCGGATCTTAGCTCCAATAATTTATCTCTTACCTTCTCTTCCAATGACGTAAAACTTCTTACCACAAAACAATCGCAGCGAAGATGAAATAGAAAGTAGAGTGCAGGAAAGGCCATTATGCAACGTAGAAATTATCGTAAAAAATAATCTCAAGTTCGGTCGAAGGTTTACATCGTGATCAGCTTTCGCGTGTCTTCCTCGACTACAAGACTTAAGTGGACCGTGGTACCGGAAGTATTACATTTTATACCGGAAGTATTACATTTTATTCCCTAGAGAATCCCTGAAAAAATGGAATTTCTATTAGAACCAATTTTCGGATTCCAAGGAAGCTGGAACAAAACGGAAATCTCTCTTGTTGAAGACGAACCCTAGAATGATGAATTGTTCCAAAGGAGATTTGAATTTGTTTAAAGAATCTATTTTCCACTTTGACCCACTTTGAAGATTTTACAAGTTACTAATTTGGAATCATTCGTTGAACAAAGTAGGTATAATCAGGAAATTTGAACCTCCCATCCCTTATTTGAGTTGCGGAGTTTCAATAGATTTTGCTATGTGAAATAATGTAATTATTTTGTTTAACGTGAGAAATTTGCTAGTGGAACTAATAGTGAATTTGAAATTAAAATATCAAAATCAGCTGCAATAATTACGCACCTCCCTGTGAAAAAATATAAATTCTAGTTTTATCTGTGAATTGTATTCGCCTGGCTATTCAAGATTATTTATTCAATTTGTTTACAATTTCTGGCATTGAAATGAACATCAAAAATGGGGTTGTGCATGTCGTCAGTGGGTTATAAATATTTTCCTTTTCGCGATTGCAAATTTATTGTGCCAATGGTCCGGAAGTAGAAGACGAAATGTAATTCGTTCTCTCTGGCAGTTTCGAAGTTACGGTGAAACTGTCGGTTTATTCTTGGCGATGTTCGCCATCCAGGAAGTCCTTGCGTCTGGTACTTGCGCCAATTCCAGAAACTTAACCTGTATCTTTTTTGCTGTCGAGCTCCACTCTCGACTCTCTGATCGGGGAAAGGTAATTGAAGTATTTAATTCAAGCTTTTTCAGTCTTCGAATTGCAACAAACGTATTGAATCAAACAACTACGACTGATTTATGTCAGAGTCACTACTGAAATGTTCATTTTTCATTTTTAAACGACATTTTAATTAGATAAATATTTCTATCAGCGAGTATTTTAATTAGATAAATATTTATATCAACGAGTATCACAAATAACTCTAAGAAAAATGATGTATTAAATTCTTTTTCATTTTGGAGATGATTGAAACTTGACCGACTGTCGTTTGAAAATAAGACCATGAGCAGACCTTGCTAGGGAAGCAACGAGTTTAGCTTGACGTGTGAAATTTGAATCTCATTCCTCTTATTCTCAGCAGGCGAATCTAATTTATTCTTCCACGTGTGAGTAAAAAAAAATGTCGCACATTGTGCACGAAATGAAAATGTTTCCTTGTAATTTAATATTCCACGATTGAACGAATCGACGACTGCCCTTAAAAGCGTAATTAGGTGCTTTGCGTGTGACTCCTTAACTGACCATTGCCGCATCACGAAAGGACGTGAGAATTCGTCACGATAATTTAGAATAGAAATTGTAGAGGACTGGTACTAACCTAACGCTTTAATGATAATAATTAGGCTACTTATCTCTTTGTTCTATCTTTTCATTCATTTATCATTGTCAGACTATATCACATAATCTTTAAATGTATATAATGTGTATAATGTATTTAAATGTATATAATGTGTATAATGTATTTAAATGTATATATACTGTGTATAATGTATTTAAATGTATATAATGTGTATAATGTATTTAAATGTATATAATCTGTATTTCCAGTTAATGTTTCGTTACAATTTTATTCGTTATATAAACTATGTGATTACTATTAATTGATGAAAGTATAATTTTTCATTGATGGATGTTTTATTCTAGTCTAATTCAATTTCCCATGAAAAATGGTGAAAGGTATAATGACCACTGTAGGAGAAAAATTATTATTGAATCTCTTATTAGTAAGCATCATGGGAGGTTAATTGCGTCCAATTAGGTGAGTTGAGTCTCATATCTATGTATATCGAGTCTACGTTTGAAACTAGACCAGAGATCCTCGGACTTTAGTCGGCTAAAGCAGAAATGTGGGTCAAAAAATTAGAGATGTGATTTTTATTATTAGAACCTGAAACTTCGAGTCTGTACTTTAATCGAAATGGTGATACTTTAATCGAAATTTGATTCTTTGCAATAGATTAGCTGAATATATTTATGGAAGGAAACAATAAAAGTTGTTTTAGTGATATAATCTAGTTGGAGGTTTCTCAATGAACTCAAATTAGTTGGGATGGAATAGCACAGCTTTTCAAACACGAGTGATTCACAATACATATTTAAGTGGATAATTGCAGTAACCTTGGTTGCGGTTACGCTTGCTATTTGATTACGCATCGTCATATTAATCCACCTTGTTCGGTATGCACTCTAGTCTTGTTCATAATCGCTTAAGGTCGTTTCGCCCAAGTGAAAAGAGTTAACAGTATTCTGCTACCAAGATTATATCATTATACGGAGAAAGGTCTTCAGGGTGAAAATTTTCAATAATTTTTTTTGCTTGCTTATAGAAGTACAGAATTAGCAAAATAAAATGTACTATGTAAAATCTTAATTTATTCAACTGGGTGACCTTGCCATTAGATGGTGTAAATGTTCATATTATGTATTCTCATAATGTTTCATCATTCTCTAGCGTCTTAGTCCCAATTTGTTTGAAGCACTTATTTACTACTGCGCAATTCAAGTATCAGTAATTGAGTTAACTCTCGCCATGTATATAAGGGCGGCTCGTCATCCTTTTTTCTGTCTAATACTACCAATTTATTATCATGCTCAGTACTCTATTCTTTACGAGTTAGGGAATGATCAGTAGAAAAGAAAAGGGTAATTTTGGTTTTGCAAGTACTTATTCCATTATGACTTCTTTCGCTATGTTTCATTAAAATTTAAAGAATCGAACATTACTTAAATGTTTAAGTCGATTTGCTTTTTTTCCTCCTGAAATTCTTACGAAAACGTACAATGATTTTCATGAGATCGTTTCGTAAATCCTTTAGCTTTAGGAATCTGTCTCTCCTAATACAGCGTTGGTCATCTAATGTGACACTAATCACTATGAGCGTGGGTGTAGTCACCTATAGAAAAACGACCTTCCTTGAATAATTCCCTTACAGTTTCGATCTTGCAAGAAGCTGTTCACCTCGAACAACTTTTCGAATTGAACTTAAAAACTTTTAATTTTCACTTTATAAAGTATCAAGCTATCAATCCTTGTGTCTTGTTTTCACAAGTAAAATTTTTAATTACTACAAAGAAATACAACTGTTTCTGACAATTATATCCATCATCGCTACTTGCATTGAATCAATATTTTTTCCTTTTCCTCTCCACGTGTTTCTTTCGACAGAGAAGCATCCATTGTTGAATCTTACGTAACGTTATGTCATCCATTTATGTAAAGTTTCCTCTCCTGGCTATTTTTTCCAGAAACTAAAACAATTTGAACTGAATTAAAAATAATTAAAAATAATTTGAACTCGATTTTTTAAATAGATTCTGGTAGCACATAGAAATGTATTCAATTTCTCGTGTGAAAGGATTATAGGGGGATGCGTCAGTCAGAAATTAAGTGAGCGACAGCTGCTAATTAGTGTAGATTGGAGATAGGTTTTAAGTAGCTTGGTATCGAAAGTTTATCGCGAGGTCACTCGTGTGTCCCTTGTTCAGTACTCACTTAACCCTATACTTGCTGTTAATAGTAATAGTAATCTTAAGTATCGCTCTATCGCTGTCAGAACGAATTTCCCTCCACTTATCGTGATTTATCGAGGACATGACACTTTGCAGATTCAGCTAGAGGTTTTAGAGGTTTTAGACCTTTAGAGTCTAGATTTAACTTTCTGATCGAGTTTAAAAATTTTAGGTTCTTATTATTACTTTAGTTCATATTATTTTTAATTATTTCGCTTTCATTGAAGTTTGCAACGTTTTTAAAACGAAAAA
Organism: Euceroptres primus; assembly: GCA_037177015.1. Taxonomy (NCBI): domain Eukaryota; kingdom Metazoa; phylum Arthropoda; class Insecta; order Hymenoptera; family Figitidae; genus Euceroptres; species Euceroptres primus. Next base: position 39,116 of record JBAGKK010357725.1, read on the forward strand.
CAAAAATTCCAAAAAATGCACGATACTCAAAATTTTATTAATGAAAACAACGGATTTATATAGGGGTCGTGCATAAATTACGTAAACTTTTTTCTGAAATTTTGAACCACGTACCCCCCTTTGTGAGGCTTTGTAAGTTTCGAACCTCCCACACCCCACTATCTCACGTAATTTTTTCCGAATAAATGGAAGACGTGAGAATGACAACTCGTTAAAGACCATTTGAAGTTCGCCCCCAAGTAATAGTTAAAGTAACCTAATTTAGGGGCCAACTTCAAATGGTCTTTACCAAGTTGTCATTCTCATGTCTTCAATTGTTTTCGTGAATTTATTACTGAATTAAATATATATAATATGCACATATACACGCTAATTTCTTTTGTTCAAAGGCCATTTATTATCAGAAAGCTTTGTTGGTATTAAACACAAGTAATACAATTAAATTATCAATAAAGTAATATAAAAAATCAGCCCGGCCCCCTTCGGGGGCGCGGGCACATTCTCATCGCGCGCTTCGCTCGCAAGTTTCAGCGCGCCTAGGGCGCGC
>JBAGKK010357726.1:0-18977 GCA_037177015.1 Euceroptres primus
TCAGCTTTCCTCGTCTCCTCGGACCCCTTGCCCAAATTTGAATGTGTTAGTATGTATAAACTACTTCCTGGAAGCAGAATTTCGCTCGGCAAAGAACCGCGCGTTCAGTGTACTTCAAAGTATGGAACTAAGGATTTTTCAATAGCAACTGAATATTGTTATATTGAATTAGATTGTGACGATCATTAATTGTAGCTAATAATTAAGGTAAAATTTAGGTAAAATGCTAGTCAGGTGAAAGCAGAATTGTACTGAATCTGTTACTACAGACAGCATTAATTATTATTTACATAATTATCTGTTTTTCGAAACAGTATATATTTTTTGCCAAATCTTTTTGTACGAAAGGGTGCTAAACTATCTTCGATATGTATTAAGAATACACATAGTTTTAAAAAGCTGAAAGTGTTCGAAATAAATTGCAAAAGCCTGAGAAAATTTGCGTCGTTTCAAGAATTAAAAAAATTAAAATTTTTTAATTCTTCTAGAGCACCATAGACACTTTTCCATTCTATTACAATTTTCTTCCAACATTTTCGTTTAATTCTTCTTCTCATCGACTGGATTAAATAGTAAAATACCTTCCATGAAAACTTAATATAATATTGAGCAGTCAAAACATATAATATTTAGTAATAATTCGAGAGACTGAGTGAGTGAAAGAAAAGTAAATTTACCGTAAGATAAAAATAGCGTGAAAGATCGAGAAGAGAATAATTTTTCCTGAGAATAAATAATGAATATAATCCTTGAGTCATAGGTTTTACTGGATATGCATATCTTTGTGCATTTTAATCTCAATATTATGGCAACAGCTCAACCAAAATTAAGAAGCTAATATCAAAGAATATCTTTCAAAATGAGTGTTGAATGCTGGAATTGTAAAAATGATTGAAATAAAAGGCAAAATATTTCAATTTGTTGCAATTGTCACTTTCCCCAACATTTAATGGTTTGCACAAGTATTTTAACCCTTATTAAGGATTTTTTTTATTCAATAGATTATACTCCTTAATGATAAGAAATTCTTTATCTCATCTTCAATATTCGTTGTGACTTTTTTTTTAAATCTACGAAAATTAAAAATAGCGATTAACCAAAGCATTCTTTTATTTTTCAGGATTACAATTCACTCCATTTCAACCTTTTGCAGTAAGAAGAGCTCGGGGCTATCGACGTCGTGTTCCTAGTCAAAGGCGTGACTTTCAGGACCAATTGTTTCCTTGTCCAAATTGTCCTAGCACTTTTCGATATAAATATAATTTAAAATATCACTTGAAACACGAATGTGGCCGAGAACCTCGTTTTAATTGTCCATACTGTCCTTACAGAACGAAACGTATTTCAAATGTTCGTGCTCATGTGCCAAAAAAGCATCCTGGAAATGAAGTCTATGCTATTGATGTTCATAATGATGAGAGACTGGATGTTTCAAGCAATATTAATATTAGTATTACATAATATTGTATAATTCTGTAGAATTCCACAAAATAAAAGAAATATATAATTAAAATGATTTAATTGAATTCTTTTTGTAATAATTGGTGAAATTTTTTTGTTACGGGTCTTCAGTCCCTTGAAAGTGATCATTCTAGAAATGATTTCTTAGAAAATAAGTTTTCGCTGAAAACTGTTGATTTCATTCCTCAAATACAACTTCCTGTGTTGTGTTTAATATTTTTGAAAAAAACAAACATTAGTTTCTATTCTAAAAAATGTATCTTTTATATTTTAACTCTACCCGCTTATAATTATTTTTATTTCAGCTTCTCACGAGGAAAATGAAACCAAATTTTCTTCAAAATATTAATTCTTAATCAAATTAATCGAAAAACTTTATGTTTCAATGATTGCCAAAAGAAAAAATCCACACTCGAAAATCATTATTCATATTCCTCAATGCATTAATTTCATTTTGTTCTTTTCATTCATTTTTAATGCATGATTGGCTTTTGTTTTGTCTCTGCAAGTTGTTTGAAATGTTTTAATTTGCTTTTTAATGTTGATTAAGGGGTAAGTATAAAATCGACTTAAAAAAAACAATTCCTTCGAATTTGGAAAAAAGTCTATTTTTGACTTACCTACCCCTTAATACAATATTAAAATGAGTCATGTTAATAAAACTGACACTCCTTTCACTATTAGATCCAAGATTTTGTGTTTCCTACTCAATTTTTTGTGATAAACCTGTGCTTTTTTTTACTTAAGCTCTATATGAAAATCCAGAAAAGCTAACCATTTCTTTCTTTTGTTTTTCATAGATAATGTGGAGGGTGTAGTTCCAATCTCTAAGAGAACCAAGGTCCAAATAAAGGTTGAAAACGCAGGCATATCAGTGAAAAGTCTACGATCAGCTTCTTCGAAAAGACCAAGAGTCATTTACAAAACAAGATCACGTTCTAGACAGCAGAAAGATTCAGATACTTCTCAGTTGCCTTCAAATGGACCAAAGTCTGTATTAAATAATTCTCAGATGGAAGACGTCAAACCTCAACTCTCGACCATTAAAAAGATTCCCATACAGAAGGGTGAAAAGTTTTTTTGTCCAAATTGTGATAAGTCTTTCAAACATAAGTTCAGCGTGAAATCTCATATGGAATTGATTTGCGGACATAAACCTCGCTTCAAATGTCCATATTGTGATAAAATTGGGAAAAGCTCTTATTATATAATTCATCATGCAAGGGTCAGTCATCCAAAGTTCAGTAGCTATTCTATCGACACTTTCACAAACCAGATTAAAGGCTTACGAAATACTCGTAAAAACTCCTCTTTCGATATCTCTCTGGATAGAAATTCGACTTTAAATAATAAACCGATTCCATTAATAGATACATCACAGAATTCTCTTCAATCTGGCTCCAAAGATCGGAATACACGATATCAAAAACGGACCTTGGCGATCCAACTCAAACAGGAAAGTGTCACTAATGAAACGCCAGATGTTTCTAACATTGAAAAAGTCATCTTTCGGCAACTGCAACCAAATACGTGCCATCACTGTGGAAAATCTTTTAGATTGGAATACGGACTTTCTAGACATATTTTGGAAGGATGTGAAGATCTTCGCTACAAGTGTCCCTACTGCAAGTACCAAGAACACAGATTGTTTGTAGCTTTTTTCCACGTGATAAAGGAACATGCCAGATCTAGGATTTATTTGCTGGACACTGTCACTGGGAAAAAAGTTGAATTGGGATCTCCTGTAAAAATCGAATATCCTTCATCTAATATTGCTGATTCCAATGATCCTTCGATTCTTCAGGATTTTAGTTGTCAAACTCGCAGCAAAGTTCAAAAAGAGACAGAAGACCAAAGTGCTATATCCAGAAATAGCAATCCTGATAAGAAAATAAATGATTGCGAAGTGAAAAATCCCTTGAACAAGTCAGCGAAATCAGCCAAAGAAGATTCAAAGGAATTCAACAACGATTTCAGCGAATGTCCCAATCAATGTGGCATATATTTCAGAAATCCTCGCAGCATTCATCTTCACTTGAAAATATATTGTCACAAAGTAAATCGCTTCCAGTGTCCATATTGTGAAGATAGGACTCATGCGTTCAAATTTATTGCCTCACACATACAGGAAAATCATCCAAAGGAAAAGATCTACGCCATCGACATTAACAAGAAAAAACTAGTCTTCACGAATCCACACACTCCGATTTCTAAGAGACAAAATCCAAAGAAGGATTCGTGCAAACCAGTCGAGAATTTATCCAAACAAACTCTGCCGGTTCTGAAAAGGGTCAAACGTGAAAGGATATTTCCTTGCTCTAAAGGCTGTGGTCAACTTTTCACTGCCAAGCATCACATGAAAGTTCACTCTGAAAAAGTCTGCGGTATACCAAGACGTTTCCAGTGCCCCTACTGTCCTCTCATTTGCAAACTTGGCTCGAATGTTACTAAACACATAAGTAAACGACATCGAGGTATGAAAAATTATTTCCTTGATATTTTGAAGACAGAAGTTAATCCTGAACCCACCCAGGGTGACGAACATCTGAATACTACACATCACGAGATAGAAAAGTCAAGCTTCAAGTGTCCCACCTGCTATAAAGTTTACAAAAATTCAAACAACATGTGGACTCATATCAAGCAATGTCATTCTGACAAGAGTTTAAATATTAAAAACGAGAGCATTGATCTTGACGCAAGATCCGAAGGTTTCCCCATCGAAATTGAGACGATCCAGATCCCTGAAACAGAAGATTTACCTCTATTAGCAGAAGTCCTGAGCAAGACGAAGAATCTTAGCTATTTGGAAGGTACAGTTGACAATAACTCGAATGATATTGGCTGTGAGAATGATTCGGATGATGAGATGTCTGAGAATGAATCATTGATGAATGAATTATCAGAGGATGCAATGAATGAAGAGATTTCCAAGTTTGTTCAGATGGAGATTGAGGAAGAACCTGTTGAAGAAAAGGCTGAAAACTCAAAGATGAGAAATATCTTAAACCCGTTTTCAAAGAAATTTGAGTGTCCTAATAATTGCGGTTGTACTTATACAAGAGAATCGACTTTGAAGAGTCATCTGCGCTACTCGTGCCAAAAACCTTCAAGATTTAAATGTCCTTACTGTGAACATTATACGAAGCAGACATCAAACGGTTATTCCCATGTTAGAAAAGTACATTCAAGTCAAGAAACTTATGTCATTGATGTGATTACGAAGAAAAAGATGAGTCCCCCAAAACCAAAAAGATTAGTCGTTGAAGAAGATGATGAAGTTATATATATAAGTAGTGAATCAGCTGATGAATCTGATGAACTTGATGAACCTGATGAGCCCATTGATGAAGTCGAGACCGAAAAGGATCCAGCAATTTATAAATGTCCCTATTGTCGTTTCTTCACGGAAAAACCTGAGGAGGGATATGCACACATGAAGAGGAAACATCCAAACGAAAGTAGTGTCATGATTGCTATCAAATCTGACAGTGAGGATGAAATAGAATCAAACTCTGAAGATGAAATCTAGCTTCACCTTTTTCAGGTACTTAAAAGGGAGTGAATTGTTTCTAATGTCAATCATTGATTTAACAATTTAATTCTAACAAAGATTGATACAGTTTCGCACCTATTTCTTTTCTATTAATTGAAAAAAGCCTTCCAAATCTTTTTTAGACTTGTAAAAAATATTTCCTTCTTTTATAGCAGTAGAAAATAATTTTTGAGTCATTTGTAAATTTTTCTAGTAGCAAAATGTAAATTTCTGAAATTATCTTCAGTATAAATCAGTTTTAATTTTTTAGGCCAATGGCAAAACAATTTTCAATATTTCACTAATCGAAGAATTGTATTTCTTTTTGCAGATACCCCTTTGGTCGATTTTTGGATTCCATCCGGTGCTATTGATATAAGTATTTTTGTGCAGCATAATTTGACAGAAAACGAAATTTGTTACCATTAGATTAACATAGATTTTATATGTATCTGGTATTTCAGATATTTTGAACATTTATTTTTTGATTTGACAGCGTTCATGTTTGAAACATGTTTGAATTGGAAATTTATAGATAGCACGAATCTTCTAGGAATAAAATATATTTTCTGCCTTTGTGTTCTGTTAGTTATTAAAAATGTTAGAAGGATAATAAACTTGTATTTTTCGGCAAATTTACATTACTGGGAAAATCAAGTGGTCTGAAAACGAGACACTCTTCTAAATAAGAGATGGACTTTATAAAAATCATCTGAACTTTGTATAGGATCTTGTGTATGTTTTTTTTGTTAACTGTTATTTGAATTTCAAGATAAAAAAGCTAATTGTAATTATAAAAAATATGATTTTATTTAGGAGATTGTCTCGGTTTGGAGCGTGTCTTGGTTAGTTTTTCTTATTACGTATCTTATTAAGCGAGGTGCTTCTTACTGATAAATCTAGAAATCATAAAACTGTTAATGCGGCAGACCTTATCGAATTCTTAAAGAGAGTTCGACGATTTTGTTGAGATTGCCGGGATTTCCGAGATTTCCGACATTTCTCGCGATCACAGCTCTCCTCGAGAAACAAGTCTCAGCTGAATTAGGCAACGATCGGATTACAATAAATTACACAATTTTAGGTTGATACGACCCAAAAACAAAAGAAACCTAAAAAACAACATGCTCTGATACACGCCTCGTTGATGTTGACGACTATAGTGTGAATTCCTTCACACTTGGCGAAAGATTTCCGAGATTGCTGAGATTTCCAAAAGAGTTTTTCCAGAGTTCTTTTAAGACTTCCCGCGTAGCAATCTGAGATTTCACAGTGACAAGCCCCTCGTTATTAAGTTCATTGATTATTTACTTAGTTGATTAATTAACATTTAAAAGTAGGGAATTTGTGTTTCAAGCACTGAGGAAAACTATAACCAATTCCCTGAATTATTTTCTTAAATAATTTTTCGTTTATTAAAATATGATTTAAAAATAGAACAAATATTTTTAAAATATTTTTGAAGAACTCAACTTTTTTGAATTATTTAATCTTATGAATCCTAATTTAATGGCAGCACATTCAACGATTTTAGATTTATTACATTTTATTGAAAAATAACTTTTTAAAATCCTTAAAATCACTGAAATCAATCTGCTGTCGATAATAATTGTTTTTTATTTTTCAGTGTTTTTTTTCGACTTGGTGGTTCCACCAGAAGAATTGATTACAAACCTGCCATCAAATTTGGGAGTAAAGTGTGATTAAAAATATCTCAGAGTATCTCATTTTTAATTCACCTTTACTCTCCTCATTAAATCACATTTTTTTTGTAATTAAAAGAAATGAATTGAATTACAAGTAGCAATTGTGAATAAAATATTTACACAATCAGTAGGGTAAAAATCTCAGATGTAAATTAATTTGCTTCTTATTGATGATTGAAAATTAAATTTCTATGTTTTCTAAGTATTTGATGATATCTTGTTCCAGAAATGTATCAACGTTGGGATCAACAGCCAATTCAAAGTCAATATTATCCTGTCGATCAGAATGTGATCCTTCATCGAGCAAGTGGACCGAACGAAGACCAAAGAAGACAAAATATATTTTACTGTCCAAACGACGGATGCAATCGATCCTTTTCTTGGAAAAATAATTTAACTTGGCATCTTCGAAACTCTTGTGGTTTACTGCCTCGATTTAAGTGTCCTTATTGTGATTACAAGTGCAAAGTTAAAGGAGATATTCGCAAGCATATTTTTAGAATCCATAAAGACAGCGAAATTTATGTAATTGATCTCTTTGAAGACACGTAAGCAGATATCTCGAATATTTAAAAAGAGTTCAGTGTAATATAAAAATTTGAAAAGTTCAGAACTATTTTCATCTTAATTGACAATCGAATTCCTTAAACTCCTTTCTATTGTAATAATTTAATTTGCGGGCTTATATCCGGAATTTTTTTGAAATAATTCTACTAAAATCTTATTAATAGGTTGCGGTTTTGCTTTTCGAAGTTCTATAAAAAATATTAAAGCTTCTGCACCTGCGATGCAACTTTCTGCACTGATTAATTGTATCTTATCTCGCAACTTTTCTTGAATGAAATTCCATTACATATTATTCTCTTCAGCATAAGAAAGCGATATACATGATACTTTAAAAAGTTACTGTCTATTAAATTATCATATATTCTTGTTTTTTTTTTTATAGATGCTGATTCTCTGTTTTACTCTGTCAACCCAGGACCATACAAATTACAGAAATCCTTCCCTTGTCCGCAATGTTCGAGTTCTTTTGGTCAAAAGCAAAGTTTAACGAGACATTTGAAGTACGAGTGCCTTCAAGAGCCCAGGTTTCTTTGTCCATATTGCAATCATCGAAGCAAGAAAACTTCAGATATTTATGGACATGTACGTAGAAGACATGCCAATTTAAAGGTTTATGCGATTGATATACATGGTAATATTACCAAAGGCACTTTATATCACATGCCATAGTAAAAATTAACTTTATTTCATCCAATTTTTTTATTTTATTTATAAATATTATTTTAAAAATCGCATACATATCAAATGATATTTAGTCCTTATTTTTCCAAATGCCTCGATGTTTCTTGCAATTAAAAAGAGGCACATTTGATAAAAAGATATTATTTCTCCCATATCGGATGGTAATTATGGAAACTTATCTTTACATTGACGTGTTCGTCACTTTTCCAAGAGAGACACCACCCCCACGACATAATTTAAATTATTATTATTGCCGATAAAAAAATTACACCTGCTGAATATAAATTTGTATACACTTTTTAAATAAAATTAAACAATATGAATCAGAATCGACTAATGTGTCCTTCATTGTTTTTAACATATCACAAAAAACTATAGTTTTACCAATATTCATAATTTAAGAATTGAGGACAGATTTTTCTAACTTAGAATATTTATTTCTCTATGACCTTATTTTTGCAGATGTATTTTAATGTTATAAACATTTTAGGGCTACTAATAAAAATTTTCTATTTTTTCAGCAATTAATCTAGTTTCTCTTCATCAGCATCAGAGTGACAAAAGAAAGTAGAGTCAAAAAGGGGAATTTTTTTTAGAGGTGCATTAGTTTTGCATGAACGACTCTAGTATGATAATAAAAATAGACAACTGCTTGATCCAAGAACCAAAAATAAACTTGCAACATTTTTTTGATTTCACTGACATGATATAAACTTTTTGCAGGTAAAAAACGCAGTGGATCTCATCTGAAGAATTCTGAAAAATATTGGAAGTCGAAGATGGACGACAGTCATTACAACTCGGACACTGGAAAATTTCACTGTCCCAAATGCAACAGTGGTTATGGAAGAAGGGACACAATGTTGGGACATTATCGTTACGAATGTAATCAGCCTCCAAGATATAAATGTCCTTATTGTCATCTGCGCAGCAAAAAAACATCCAATGTATACCAACATGTCAGAGCTGTTCATCCTAGTGAAACAGTAACGCTTGTAAAACTCTATTAGGATTTAAATATTTAAACTTCAAGTTTATTGCTTCCATTTTTCTCGAAATGTTGCTGATTTGAGAAAAGTGGACTAATAAATTAATAGAGTAATTTTGCACCAGGGCAAATATTTTTTCTATTTCAAGGAGTAATTGTATTTAAAATTTTATTCTTTTTTTTTTGCACTGGGAAAGAGACTATTCATAAGAGTACAACTTGCAAAAATCTATTAATTTATTTTAAAAATGTAATGAATTGCAAGACTGTAATTAAAAAAAAAAATTCAAAACCAGAATTTTTCTGATTAGAAAGTTCTGAATTGATGAAAGAACATTCCACTAGTTATTATTTCTGTACCATAAAGAGGCAGATTTTTAAAAATCTGTGATAAAATAAAATCATTATCTTCAGTTGTCTATTGTAAATATGGCAAATGCCTATACATATGTAAGAAATTGACCCAAATGTTTAATAAATGTACAAAGTGTCTGCGCAGTTTTAAGTATAAATTAATTAAGATAATTTACTTTAGATTGTGGAGTGATTTGTAAATTTTAATGGATTTCAAACTTACTTTTGAAGAATTTAGAAAAATACATTGAACATATTTATTCAAAGATTGTATGATTCACTTATATACAATAATTTCTTAATTAAATAATTACTTGCAGATATTCAATTTGCATACCCTAAAAATTCCTAATAAAAAATTTAATTTAATTCGAAGTTCGGAACTTTGATTTTAATTCACTCAAAACTATTTCATACATACTGCATGGATACTCTTATAGTTCATCACAATCTCTGCACGGCTTTTTATATATATTTTTTCCAGGAAAAAGAGATTAAATGGAAAATACAAAATATTGGAATGAAAATACATTCATGTTTTTTTTTTGTTTCAGAAACCAAAGCACAAGATTGGGCAAATCGGCCGCCTTTAGATAGCTACCTTTGTCCACAGTGCAACGCAGGATTTCGTAGAATGTTCGACCTTTTGAGACACAAATGTGGACAGGCTCTTCGTTTTGCTTGTCCTTATTGTCATAAAAAGGACAAATCTTCGTCTAATGTTTACAGACATGTACGACGATGGCACTCTGACTTGCCACTTGTCATAAAGAAAATGTTTTAGATTTTCTAGAACTTAAAAAAATACTCAAAAATTGTAATCTAATTCTTTTGTTATCCTTAGAATAGTACCAAACATGTTTTACCATTTTTATTTCTTTAATACATTATTTGACAATCCAAGGGGAAGCAAAAGTCTTGTATTGTCCAGAAATTCTTCTCATTTTATCGACTCCTTTTTATAAATGGGAATTTTCAACAGAGTGATTTTTAATATATGCAAAAAATGTTATTAGATCTCAATCTAATTTTTTTTAAATCGTGCTTCCACTTCTTAACTGAATTGTTCATTCCAAATGTTGTACAAATACTTTCTTGCGTAGAAAATAAAAAAATAATATTCCTTTTACTAATATGTTATTTTCGTTTTCAGGTTTCTTACCATCAAAATTTCGACGCCCAAAAAACTTCATTTGTGTGGAATGTGGTAGAGGATATGTTAATGACAAGGATTTGAAGAGGCATCAAAAATATGTTTGTGGAAGAAATTGCGACAATCCTCGTTTTCAGTGTCCTTATTGTCCGCAGACAGCGAAATACAGATCAAATATCTACGTTCATGTGCGAACACTACATCCTCAGATGCATGTAGCTGTTATAGATCTCGATATATAAATAAAAATAATCGTTATAAAATTAACAGATTGCTTACTAATTTACAGAAAACTTGAATTGGCAGGGAATTTCGATTTTGGAAACCTCAGAGAATTTTAAGGATATTTCGAAATTCTTTCTTAATTCGAAAACATTCAATACTGATAGTTTTTAAATATTTTTTTTTTGCTTTCAGATCTGCATGGTTTCCAAGATTGATTTTTATGCTGGAAAAGTTTTTTACATCCAAAAGTGGTTTACTTGAAAATTTGTTGCTTGAAAATTAAAATTTTTAGTAGAATTTGTATTTAAACATATTTTTGGATTTAGAAACATTCAAAAATAAATATATAAAAAGCTGTTAAACTAATTTTTATTATTTTATGTAGTGCGTGTGTGTTTCCAATTAAAATAAATTCTATAATATTGAAAGAAGTGAACAAAATTAGAACAAATTTAATTCTGTTATCGTAATTTTCTCTGAAATAAAATAATTTTAATGAACCTGAATCATAGTACTATTTCTCTAATTACTTATCGCTAATTTATTCAGCAATTTGTATTTATTTTTTTGCAAATATGACCGGAATGGAAGCTTCTGTTTTTATAGAAATATGAATGTTTTGTGAATTTTATTATATTTAGATGATTTAGAACTCTGCTTATGTTTATTAAAATTTAATATTAAGGGACTTTATAATTTAGCATAGATTTTTAAGCATTGACTCTAAAATGCTTTTTTTGGCAGAGGAAAACTCTTGAAATTCTATTATTGCTCGGATTTTGATTTATGTCTCAGATTTTTAAATCTGAAAATTAATTAGTGATAATTGTTCACAGATTATTGGGCTGCAGCTGCGGATTATACCGACTACCGTCCACGCAGAAGGAACAGAAATCCGCATATTTCTGAATTGAAGTTTGGCTGTCCACATTGTGGATTTCGAAATAAAAGAAAGGATCACATTTATCGTCATATTCGCAGAAAACATCCCGATGGTGTTGTTTGCTATGTTGATTTAGCATCCACTTTACAAATTCCACAGTAGTAAATTAAAGAAGAAAAAAGAAACAAAAAGTCCTTATGAGAAATAGTACAAATGGAACTGAAGTCTTTGCTATTAAATCTCATCATTCTTAAAAAAGGAATTGCTACTTTTAATGACAAAATAGTAAACTTGACTTTTTTCTTGATTTAAAAACTGTCAATTAATCAATTTATTTCTAAATCAAGTCAAATTGATTGAAAATGATTGTGAGATTATTGCAAAATGTTCTTTTTGCATAATTTCTCACTGAATGATAATCTCAAATTAATCTAACGAATGAAAAGAAATTTTTTTCGTCTTTTAAAAGGAAATAAGGAAATATTTTTCATCTTGTCTACTAACGTTTAAAATGTTCCTAGGAAGTACAATGTTAGGAATTAATTTAGAATTTTCTGTATTCTATTAAAAGTGTGGAATTTCACTATTTTTGGTTTAGATATTAATGGAAATTTTGTTTGTAGAAATAAGGTTTCTTTATATAATTTTATATAATTAATTAGCAAGAATTTAACAATTTTTTATGAAAAAATTTCGATTTAACAATTTTTTATGAAAAAAATTGTCGATTTCATCCATTAATTTCTTAGGAATAGTAGAATTGTTAAAATAAGTTACTTCCTAGTAAATAAGTTTAATCTTAATAAAAATTTCTCACAAGAAATTGTTAGAAAAATTTATTACTGAACCTTTATGTAAAAATTGAATTGTGTATTCCTGCTTAATAACGTTTCAGGTTGCAATATATTTGAGTAACATAAAATTTTTAGAAAATTATCTTTGCGGATGGAAAATTAAAAATTGTACTTCAGTTGGATTAGAAAATTAATTTAAGAATAAGTGTGCTTTACAATCCACTTTGGTGTTATCGGCTTAGAATTTGGTATCAGTTGTATTAAATTATATGGTATGATTATAATTATGATATAATTTTAAATAAACTTGACCTCTACTTATTTGATAAGACAAGCAGTTTTTTTTTTACTCAGCATCTCATGTCCCTAATTCTTTTAACCAAAGTAACATTTTCATATTGAAACGTCTATATTTTCTTATTTAAACATCTATATTTTCTCATTTAAATATCTATATTTTCTTATTAAAACATCTGTATTTTCTTATTGAAACATCTATATTTTCTTATTGAATATCTCTTTGCTAACATGATTTTTTTAAAATTACAGGTACAGCCGCTAAAAGGGGAAAATACTTTGTATCTACAGTGGATTCTTCAAATGATGCTTGTGAAAGATTCAGGTGTCCAAGGTGCTTCAAGTTATACAAGTGGAAAAAATCTTTGATAACTCATATGAGATATCAATGTGCAAAACCACCTCGTTTTGTTTGTCTTCATTGTGGAGATAGAAAATATCAGAAGATTCACATAATGAGACACTTAAGGGCGATCCATCCTGACATGCCGGAAATGTTTCAAGATAATGCACAATAAACTCAGTGTAATAAAAATTAATTATATTAATTATTGTGCAATCGAATGTAAACACGCAAATAAATATTTACAATGTCTCTTAGTTTCGACTCTAAAGTATAAATAAAATCCTATGTAGCAATATTCATCTGTTGAAGCTGATGCAGATAGAATGTTATTTATTTATTTATAAAACATTAGATAATATTCTGTAGTCCTGTAATTTTTTTGTTCACATTCTAACATTTCTGATTTACTTTTCTGTTTCAGAATATCGTCCACGGACCTACACCAGGAAAATAATTACAAAAGTTATCAAGAAGATGCATCAGTGCTCGAAATGCAGTAAATGTTTTCCATCACAAGAGTCTTTAATTCAACACGTTCAAAAGGATTGTGGGAACAAGCAGCCAGGTTTCAAATGTCCATATTGCAATCATCGAGGCAAGCAGACATCACTTGTCTATTCTCACATTCACAAAGAACATCTTGGAGAGGAAGTCTATATTCTCGACGACTTTTAATTAACTACAGATTAAGATTCATAAATTTACAATTAACACAATTAGATTTTCTTCCCTAGATTTAAGTTTATTAATTTTCTTAATATTCACCTTATATGGTATTTCGGTACCCCTTTATGATACCCAAATAATTTTTATTTTGAATTTGTGTGAAGCTTCGATTAATAATTCAAATGCAAACATGTATTTGACTCGGACTTAATAAAATAATAATATTTGTGTGCTTACACACTTTCGTTTAATTTCCAAATGATTCGATTTGTCCAGCATAATGCTTCTGCGATCCGCTGACTTCTTTATTGTGAAAAACGGAGTACATCTAGGTATAATTAGAAAGAATGACCTATAAAATATCTAAATACTGTCTAATTGCAGATTACATTTTCTATTTTTTTCAGACCAAGAAAGTTTTTCGAAAAAAGTTATAAGACCGAATCCTGGATCAAAGATTGAGAAACAAAATTGTAGCGCCGATATAAGAGAAGACTTCTTGGCAGTTTATAAGATGCTTCAGAGCAGAAAGAGGGCGAGTGACCATCAACAAGCAGTTCACAGAAAGCTTGAAGACGAACAGAAGACGATTGATCATCAACCCGAAAATAAGTTCGAGGGGAGGTACAAATGCGACAAATGTGGGCGCAGCTATTCTCGGACACATGATTTAAAGCGACATAAAAAAGATAAGGGTAAATGCGATAAACCGATACCCGTAAAAAAATTCAAATGCAACAAATGTAACAGGAGTTACACCTCCAAATTCAGATTGACAGCACATAACACCCGTGAATGCGGTGTTGAACCCAAATTCACGTGCCACTATTGTGGATCTAAAACTAAAAGGAAGGAGAATCTTTTGGCACATATTCGTAAACTCCATTGGAAAATTTATTACTGATGGTTGCAGACCGTAATTCATCAAAACCTCGTTCTAATATCTGAAGTTCGTTAAAATTTGAAATATATTTTATTGGCTATACTACGTTGAATCATAGTTTTAAAATATCAGCTCACAAAAATATTTTTTGCAGTGCAAACCAGAAGTTCTTTATTTCCTTTTATAGATTTATATTATTTACAAAATGTGCTACTCAAGTTGTGAACTTATACGACTATCTTCTCAGTCTTATAATCGTCAAAAAAAGAATTCTTTATTTTCATTTTACAGTGATTCCACAAACTGTGAAATTTAATTATCAGGAATACGATTTGAACTCTGAGAAATTCACTGCTTTATACTTGTTTAAGAAAAACATTTGATTTATTATATTTTTAAACTCCGAAAAAGAGCAACCATTATTGTTGTAGGTTTTCGATTATCGTTTGCGAAATTCTCTGATTTTTGAAATCACGTATCATCTCTACATCTTTGTGGGTTCTCCGTTTACTTAAAAAAATGATGTATTCATGAATACTTAAACATTTTATTGTACAGTCAGCGTCCACGTGACAATTTCGTAACAAATACAATTCGATCTAATCTAACGGCACAAGTTTGTACTGAATGTATAAATTTTAAGATTTAAAAATTAAGCTAAAAAATGTTTGCGTTTTGCAGTAAGAAGGCTAAGTTAATGCACTCAAATCCGAAAGAACAAAATAATTTTTCTACGCTTTAGACAGTTTTTTTTTTTGTTGATTCAAAATTTACTGCATTATGCATCTGTGATTGACTTCTTCGATGTGAAAAATGGGCTATTTTTATAATTAGAAAACTATCAAGAAAGACGCATGAAATATGTAAATATTATCTAATTGTAGAATACATTCTTTTTATTTTTCCAGACCAAAAAAATTCTTTGAAAAAAGTTATAAGACCGAACCGCGGTTCAAAGATTGAGAAAAAATTTTGTAGCGTCGATATAAGAGGAGAGGACTTCTTGGCAGTTTATAAGATGCTTCAGAGCAGAAAGAAGGCGAGTGATCATCAACAAGCAGTACACGAAAAGCTTAAAGACGAACAGAAGACAATCGATCATCAACCGGAAAATAATTTCTAGGGAAGGTACAAATGCGACAAGTGTGGGCGTGGCTATTCCTGGAAACATAGTTTAAAGCGACACCAAAAAGATAAGGATAAATGCAATAAACCGATACCCGTAATGGAATTCAAATGCGACAAATGTAACAGGAGTTACAGCTGGGGAGATGGTTTGTCGAGACATAAAAACCATGAATGCGGTCGCGAACCCAAATTCACGTGCCACTATTGTGGATCTAAAACTAAAAGGAAGGATAATCTTTTGGCACATATTCGTAAACTCCATTGGAAAATTTATAACTGATTGTTGTAGACCGTAATTCATCAAAACCTCTTTCTAATATTTGAAATTCGTTAAAATTTGAAATATATTTTATTAGCTATACTACGTTGAACCATAATTTTAAAATATCAGCTCACAAAAACATTTTGTGCAGTGCAAACCAGCAGTTCTTTATTTCCTTTTATAGATTCATATTATTTACAAATTATTTACAAACATATTATTGACAGCTACTCAAGCTGTGAACTTACACGATTATCTTCTCAGTCTTATAATTTAATAATATAGTCTTATAATGTAATAATCTTCTCAGTCGAAAAGAGCATTGTTTATTTACATTCTACAGTGATTTCAAAAAATATGAAATTTAAGTATTAGGAATACAATTTGCACTTTGAGAAATTCATTGTTTTATAGTTGTTTGGGAAAAAACAATAATTTTATTGTATTTTTGGACTCTGAAAAAGAGCAACCATTATTGTTCTAGGTTTTCGATCATCATTTGCGAAATCCTCTGATTTTTTAAATCACGTATCATCTCATCATCTTTGTGCGTTCTTCGTTTACTTTAAAAAATTAAAATATTCATCAATACTTAAACATTTTATGGTACACTCAGCATCCACTTGAAAATTTCGTACAAAATACAATTTGATCTGATCTAACGGCACAAGTTTGTACTAAATGTATAAATTTAAAGCTTTAAAAATTAAGCTAAAAAATGTTTGCGTTTTGTAGTAAGAAGGCTAAGTTAATTCACTCGACTCTAAAAAAATTAAATAATTTTTATACCCTTTAGACAGTTTTCTTTTTTTAATTGATTTAAAATTTACTGCATGATGCATCTGTGATCGTCTAACTTCTTCATTTTGGAAAATGGGCTAATTTTGTGTAATTAGAAAACTAACAAGAAAGACGCATGAAATATGTAAATATTATCTAATTGCAGAATACATTTTTTATTTTTTCAGACCAAAAAAATTCTTTGAAGAAAGTTATAGGATCGAACCGCGGTTCAAAGATCGAGACAAAATTTTTTAGCGTCGATGTAAAAGAAGAGGACTTATTCGGAGTTTATGAGATGCTTCAGAGCAGAAATAAGGCGAGTGATCATCAACAAGCAGTTCACGGAAAGCTTGAAGACGAGCAGAAGACGACTGATCATCAAGCTGAAAATAAGTTTGAAGGAAGGTACTCGTACAAATGCGATAAATGTGGGCGCGGCTATTTCTGGAAACATGATTTAAAACGACACCAAAAAAATAAGAATAAATGCGATAAACCGTTACCCGTAAGGATATTCAAATGCGATAAATGTAACAGGAGATACACCTGCAAAGACAGTTTGACAGCACATAAAAACCATGAATGCGGTCGCGAACCCAAATTGACGTGCCACTATTGTGGTTATAAAACTAAAAAAAAGTTTAATCTTTTGAGACATATTCGTAGACATCATTGGAAAATGTATAACTGATGGTTTCAGACCGTAATTCATCAAAACCTTGTTCTAATATCTGAAATTCTTTAAAGTTTGAAACATATTTTATTGGCTTTACTACGTTGAACTATAATTTTAAGATATCAGCTCACAAAAACATTTTGTGCAGTGCAAACCAGAAGTTCTCTATTTTCTTTTATAGATTTGTACTATTTACAAAATGCGCTACTCAAGTTGTGAATTTATACGATTATCTTCTCAGTCTTATAATTTAATAACGTAGTCTTATAACATAATAATCTTTTCAGTCGAAAAAAGCATTGTTTATTTTCATTCTACAGTGATTTCACAAACTGTGAAACTTAAGTATCAGGAATACGATTTGCACTTTGAGAAATTCTCTGCTTCATAGTTGTTTGAGAAAAACATTTGTTTATTTGTATTTTTAAACTCTGAAAAAGAGCATGATTATTGTTGTAGGTTTTCAATTATCGTTTGCGAAATCCTGTGCTCTAAATAGAATGCCTGCTTCTTAAAGTTTAGATTTTAATTATTTTTAATTATTTAATTATTTCATTACTTTTAATTAATTTTAATTAAAACTTTCATTTACTACTTACTTTTAAATTATGTAGGTAATTTATTCTTCTCGTTGTATGTTGTAACAAATATTTTTGAAATCATGTATCATCTTAGCATTTTTGTGGGTTCTTCGTTTATTTCAAAAAATTATATATTCATCAATACTTCAACATTTTATTGTACAGCCAGCGTCCACTTGACAATGTTATAAAAAAACAATTCTTTCTCATCTAACGGCACAAGTTTGTACTATATGTATAAATTTTAAGATTTAAAAATTAAGCTGATAAATATTTTCGTTTTGCAGTAGGAAGGTTAAGTTAAGGCACTTGATTCCGAAAAAAATAAAAAAATTTTCTGTGCTTTAGACAGTTTTCTTTTTTAATTGATTCAAAATTTACTACATGATGCTTCTGTGATAGTCTAACTTCTTAACTGTGAAAAATGGGCGATTTTTATGATTAGAAAACTAACAAGAGGAACACATGAAATTTGTAAGTATTATCTAATTGCAGAATACATTTTTTATTTTTCAGACCAAAAAACTTCTTTAAAGAAAGATATAGGACCGAATCGCAATTCAAAGATTGAGAGCAGAAAGAAGACGAATGATCATCAACAAGCAGTTCACGGAAAGCTTGAAGACGGACAGAAGATGATTGATCATCATTTAAAAAAGAAGTTCGAGAAGAAGTACATATCTGTACTTCTTCATTTGTCGACGAAAAATGTAACAGGTCTTTAACAAGACATAAAAACCTTGAATGCGGTGTTGAACCGAAATTGACGTACCGCTAAAGTGGTTATAAAACTAAAATCAAGAGTAGTTTTTTTTACACATATTCGTAAACTCCATTGAAAAATTTATAACTGATGGTTGCAGACCGTAATTCATCAAAACCTCGTTCTAATATCTGAAATTCGTTAAAGTTTGAAAGATATTTTATTGGCCCCAGGTGGAAAAATTCTATAGAATTTATGTAGAATGCATTCTATAGAATCTTTACAAGAATTCTACTCAAATTTCT
>JBAGKK010357832.1:0-18977 GCA_037177015.1 Euceroptres primus
CAATTTTGTTTTAAGGTTATGTTCCAGATTTTCTAGTTATATCACTGAACTGATACGATATATGAATTCAGCAGCTTTAAATCTTTAATAAAACCATGTTTCACCATCATATACTTAAAAAAAACGATTTTTTGAAGTTATGTCAAAAACCAATCGTGAAAGGTGCTATTTTGACATCAGATTCTGATTCAGCGTCGCAAAATACATAGGAATACATGTGTCTCGTCAAAATTACCAGACTTTTTTTTGTGTGGCTGTGTTATCTTCAAATTTTTTTGCAACGCCTTCATGGAAAAGCCTCTTTTGCGTGTCATCTAGAGGCACCGAAAGGAAGCTTTCGCGAACACGTGCCCGATCCGCATGCTCGCAGTGTGCGAAGTTCTCACATGTACGAGGAAAATTTTCTCTCACTGCGAGCATGCGCAACGGGCACGTGTTAGTAGAAGCCTCCTTTCGGTACCTCTAAATGGTACACGAAGGAGGACTTGGCGTGGTTACAAAAAATAGTGTTCGATACTAGTCCGCGAAGGCGACAAAGTTGCACTCGTGTGAAGGCGCAGCACTCGTGTGAGCATTGCCGTCTTCGCGCGCTTGTATCGAAAAATACTATTTGAGTCTCTGGAAACTTTCTTGCACTCAAAATTTACCTGAAAAAAAATTGAGAAGACTTTAGCATCTAAAATGACCAGATCCTAAATTATGTTTATTTCAAATTTTTCTAATGTTAAAGTCTTCTCAATTTTTTTGTCAGGTGAATTTGGAGTGCGAGAAAGTTTCCATAGGCCCAAAAAAATTTTAAGATAAGGTTTTAAAATTTATTTTAATTTTTTGAGGTTTATAAAAATGAAATTTTCTCCTAGAAAAACTCAAAATATTAAAATGTCAAAAGATTTTTTTAAAATTGCACATATTATGTAGATTCTAGAAAAAAATTCATATTAACGATTTTTCTAAAACTCTGAGAATAACGAATTTTTAAAACTTAATTTAGCCTTGGGGAACCTCAGGATATTGATCGATCTATTTCAAATTTTACACAGGTTATAAGCGACCCAAGATGAATCTTTTCAGTGCTAGGCTGTTTTTGATTTTAAAAAATTTTTTTTTTTACTCACCCTAACGAACACCGTTTAACATTTTTGTATCAAGAATTTTTTCATCAGTCATACATGTAGAGTTGTAGATATATGCTCAATAGATTTGCAATTACTTACAAAGTTATTTTTTCTTTAATGCAAGTAAATTCACATTAATAGAAAGAAAAAAATCATTTTAGCACATTGAATAACGAACTTTTACCTATTTAAGAAGTCGTAATTTAATAGTTTTTATTTCATTAGACAATTCTCTAAGCTTTAAAATTATTACTTGCGTTTTGTTCATTTTTTTACTGTTTAATAAAAAAAATTGTTAAACATTAAAGAGGCGTGATTCCTAAGACGGGCTCCGTGTAGGCTGGAATAATAAATAAATAATAACTTAATAAATTTAATTTTTATTTAGGAAGTTTTTAAAAATATACCTTTTCTTTAATTTATATCAGAAAATATTAGTTCCAAGATAAATAATATTTGTTATTTTACAACTTTTTATAAATAGTTCGTTCTTTATAACATTGGTAATACTTATTTTATATTTTACCTTGATGTCTATTTTACGTATTTTAATGTATTTTTAACCGACTTCGAAAAAATGAGGTTCTGTATTCGCCTGGTCTGTATGTATGTATAGCCGCGATTATCTCGGGGATCACTGAACCGATTTAGATGAAACTTTTATTAAAGCAATCGTCATGCTCAGAGGAAGGTTATAGACTAACCTACGTCAGAGGTTCTCAATCTTTCATGTTATAATTATGCTGTATTATATGAAGACATGAGAATGACAACTCTTTAAAGATCATTTAAAGTTGGCCCACCAAGTAATAATTAAAATAACCTAATTTAGGGGCCAACTTCAAATAGTCTTTATCGAGTTGTCATTCTCATGTCTTCATATATATTACTGCATCGATTTTGATGAAACTTTTACTAACTGAATCATCATGTTAAGTCATTTTCACGAAATGAAATTTGTGCTAGATGTGTCTAAGTCAAGGAATAGCTATTAGTTGAACCAATAGCAAGGGTTCTAAACCTTTTGTGCAGGGGTTCTCAAACTTTTGTATGTGATATTGTATGTGTTACTTCCTCTAGTGTGTGATTTGTCTTAACAACCACTAAGCCGATTTTTATGAAACGAAAGATACCTAAAATTACCAGAAATGACCGGTAAGTTACCATATATTATCCAAAATTTCCGGAAATTTTTGGTAATATATGCTAACTTATCGATCATTTCTGGAAAATTTCAGTAACTTTCTTACATGGTACGTTGTAGGAGGAAACTCATGTCAAGGATTTGGGCGGTTCCATTTATAATGCAAGTAAAACTACTAAAAAGTACAAAATAAAAAATATTTAAAAAAAATAAAAACCGACTTCCAAAAAAAATAAAATGAAATAAAAATCGATTTAAAAAAAGCTTCTGAAAGTGTGAAATAATATGTTTCATGAATAGAAGTATAGCTTGCAGAAAACTTCGCAACAGGAAGGATAGCTAAAATCGTTTTATACTTAAATATTATATTTCTAATGAATCGAGGTTTAGCTAGAAGAAAACTTCGTAATAGGAAGGAAAGCTGAAATTTTTATCTGTAAAACTATTTCAGCTTTCCTTCCTATTGCGAAGTTTTCTTCTAGCTATGCCTCGATTCATTAGAAATATTATTATTTAACTGTAAAATTATTTTAGCTATACTCCCTATTGAGAAACTTTCTTCTAGCTATACTTCCATTCATGAAACATATTATTTCACAGTTTGAGAAGCTTTTTTTAAATCTGTTTTTTATTTTGCATGAATAATTTCTCACAAATGTACAACACATGTTTAAATAATATGCTACGAATAAAAGACCGTAGCCGGATAAGCATGGTTGGGCTGTCCCCGTTTGGATTTGGTTCATATTTGAGAGGTAAGTTCCTTCTATTATAAGTCTAATTTAACCCAAGTGACAACTTTAAACAATTTTTGTTACAAAAGTTTTGTAAATCTTTTGAAAAATAGAAAAATTCGATTTTGTCAAAATTGGCTAAACCAATTTTTACGGCTGTACAGGGTATTAAGGCAACTAAAATAAAAAACTGGCAATCAATTCCTGTAATGAGAAGGGAATTAAAACAGTTATTGTAATTTCCTAACCATTTTTTTCAACACCGCTATATTTTTGCTTTAATATACTTATATCCAAGGTAACATATATTTTTTGGGATAAGATTAAACCATTACTTCGTTGTTTAAAAAAATAAAAACTAAATGGCCTAGCAAGATAAGCATGTATATGCTGTCCACGCCCAGATCTGATTGAGGTTTTTACTATAAGTTGTCATTGATGTAAGGTTAATTTTCCCAAAAGATTTAATCGAAAAAAATTTGTATGGAAGTTATGGGGGTAAAAAGCAAAATCAAAACCAATTTTTTTCTCGAGAACGGCTCTACCGATTTTAATGAAAAAAAATATATGTTATGATTTTCAATGGTACATTGTTTAAAAATAGTTATAAAATAATTTGGTCAAAAAAAAACTTCAAACAAATTTTTTTGAATCATTTTAAATTTTTTACGTTACTGTTACGTACGGTGTTTTTGAATTTAATATTTTAACTTTAATTGAAATGATGCTCGAAAAATATAATGTTAAATTCTTTTTGTACGGCGAGGCTTCCAAACTGCCAGGCAAGAATTACCTGTTTTTAAATTTATGGGCTCGTTTTCCGTCTATCCTTGGACTGAGGATATTGTGGCTCTCATGCCTAATTATATAATTTGAATAGGGAAATAGACTGAAGAAAAACAACACTGATTTTTAGGTCCAAACCTAGATTAGTTTGTTTATTAAAGGTTCTAAAAAATTCTTTCTAAAAATTTAAAATTTTACTAAAACACTTCACAAAAAAAACTGGCCTAAATCTTTCCTTCGGGTCAAAAGACAAGCTTTTGACGAAAAGGAGAAAGGACGGACAAAATTCTCTTTTACAACTTCCTACTTACGCGGATTTGAGGCAGGTTTCTCTCAATCCCGAAACTGCTCTCCGTGTTCATTGTCGACACCGATATCCTGAACCTCTGATTTGTTTGCCTACTCAACTGAACTCTATTCTCAAATCTCTGATCGCACGAAGTACTCTTGACTTAACTCTCTACTAATTTTTCTTTGTTTATATTTATTTGTTTATTACAAAGTGTGACAAAATATTTCATAGAAAATATATTTTTTTTGTTCCTATAAACGTATGTAATACAGAATAAATTGTTTTAAAACAATGCTGGGATACTTCTGGAACAAAAATAATTTGCATAACAATTGGTTTCATTGTTATAAACAAATTAAGTAAATAAATTGACAGGTTGAGGTTTTACTGTAGAACAAATTTTTTCTTTTGCAAAAACTTATACAAATTTTCTTAAATGTGAATGTAGATTGCAAACGGTTATAAATAATTAAAAATTATTATTGTTATAAACGGTTATTATTTCTCAAATAAATTTTTTATCTCATGAAAATCGTAGGCTTTATTTTCATGTCATTTTCTTTATACGATTGTAAATGACAATCAAGCTATGACGAAATATTGGAACATGCATTTTTAGAACCAAATTTAATAAATAAAAACAAAATTTTGGCATTTCTTTGTCGAAAAAAATTATTTTTTTAACTAATTTACTTTCAAATGTAACAAGAAACTTGCATGGATAAACTTATCCATTGATATGAGCAAGTGTAATAAATAAAATAAAAATTTTGCCATTTTTGCGTTCAAAAAATTCTTTTTACAACTAAACCACTTTAAAATACTTCAAGAATCGTAGCCAACGACACATCGCTGTTCAAAATTAAACTCATCCATGTTTATAGACAATTATAATAAATGGAAGCAAAATTCTGGCATTTTTGCTTTGAAAAAAATTATTTTTTCCACTCAACCACTTTAAGATACCCCGAGAAACGTGGTCAACGACTCATGGTTCTCGCAAATTGTGATCCTACAATTTTTGTAAACAAATGTAATGAACAAAAACAAAATTGCACATGCGAACGCAGAAAAAAATACTTTTTATTTTAATTTCTCTTTAGTAGACCTTACATAAACAAACATTAAAAATGATGAATTTTGATACTTTCAGTAAGGAAATTCATAATTGTAAATGTTTGTTTATGTAAGATCTAATAAAAATAAATTACAAGAAAAAGTAACTTTTTCTGCGTTTATATGTTCAATTTTGCTTTTGTTCATTACATTTGTTTACAAAAATTATTTCATAATTATTTTTGAACAAGGTACCATTGAAAAACTGAAACATCTATTTTTTCATAAAAATCTGTCGAGCCGTTGTCGAGAAAAATATTGTTTTTAATTTTCCTTTTTACCCCCATAACTTCCATAAAAAATTTTTTCTCAGATGAAAAAAATGCTTCACTTTGGGTCTCATATAACTAGTGTAAAATTTGAAATAAATCGATCAATATCCTGAAGTTCCCCGAGATTAAAATAAGTTTTAAAAAATCGTTAGTCTCAGAGGTATGGAAAAATCACTAGTATTAATTTTTTTCTATAATCTACTTATTATGCCCAATTTTTAAAAGTGTTGTGAGATTTTAGAATTTTGAGTTTTTCTACGAGAAAATCTCATTTTTATAAACCTCAAAAACTAATATAAATTTTAAAAGCTTTGCAAAAATTATCTTAAAATTTTTTTGAGCCTCTTGAAACTTTCTGGCACTCAAAATTTACCTGAAAAAAAATTGAGAAGATGCATTTAAAATGACCCGATCCTAAATTTTGTTTTTTTCCTCTTCTTCTCAATTTTTTTTTTTTCAGGTAAATTTTGACTGCGAGAAAGTTTCAAGTGGCTCAAAAAAATTTTAAGATCATTTGCAAAGGTTTTAAAATTTATTTTAGTTTTTTGAAGTTTATAAGAATGAAACTTTCTGGTAGAAAAACTAAAAATACCAAAATCTCAAAAGATTTTTGAAAATTGGGCATATTATGTAGATATTGGTAAAAATTCCGTTTTGGTGACGATTTCTTTTCCTAAATTCTGGGGTGTAGTGCTCTGCGAAATTCGAGAGTTGAATCTCTCGATACTATCGGTCCAACAAACATTGAGCCACCGTCTGGTGAACAGCTGACTGTGCAAGTCTGTATTATGAATGGGGGCATCCAGCTTATCTCCTAATGACGTTAATAGATTTGAAGTACTACTAAATTTCATAATGGATGACACGTCGATAACCAAGAATGATGTAGCTGCCTTGAAAGGATCGGTCTCTCAGATTCAGAGCGAATTAGACCTTTTGAGGTAGGAAACAGAATTTCTGAAATTAAGGAATAAGAATCTGGAGAAGAAAAGAACGGATTTAGAGAACTACATGAAGTTGCTGAAAGAAGAGGTTTCGCAGCTTTGGAAAGATGCCTGTGCCAAGAATGTGATCTGCGTAAGCTCAAGGCCACTGTTTTTGATTTCCAAAAATTTTTTTTTACAACCTATCCTAGGCAGCATATACAATATGCTTATCCTGCTAGGCTCTTTATTTTTTATTTTTTTGAACTATGAAGTAATTTTTTGATCTTATCTCAAAAATATATGTTACCTTGGGTATAAGTATATTACAGCAAAAATATGGCGGTGTTGAAAAAAATTTATTTAAAAAAATAGTTGTTACAAAATTACAATAACTGTTTTTATGCCCTTCTCATTAAAGGAACTGATTGTCAATGTTTTCTTTTAGTTGCCTTAATACCTTGTGCAACATATATTTGAGCCATTAAAATCGGTTTAGCCAATTTTGAGAAAATCGAAATCTTTTATTTTTAAAAATTTTTAAATAACTTTTGTAAAAAAGAATTGTTTGAAGTTGACACTTGGGATAAATGAGTCCTATAATGGTAGGAACTTACTTCTCAAATATGAACCATATCCAAGCTGGGGGGGGGGGGGCAACCATGCTTATCCGGCTACGGCCTTTATCAATATCAAGTGTCTAATAACATGAGTTTTATGTTTTTTGAAAGGTACCTGTATTAGGATACTGAGTTGCCTAAGACGGGCAAAATTCATTTTTTTTAACATCGAAATTTAATGCCTTTTCAACATTTTTTGAACGTTTAGGCATATAAAGTTTGTTAAGGAAACATCAAACTATGATGTTATTAATCGCTTTTCTTCCGAAATTCTTCAAAATCGGAATATTTGAAAAATATGTAAAGGGGCCTGTCTATTACCCATTTTGAATTTTGCATAAACTTGATGCTTCAATTTTACAGGTTTTGCTCCTGTCGCTCCGACTATATTCGTTCCTACAATCGGTGATAATTTACAATCATGGAATTTAATCTTATTATTATCAAAGAAATTCTCTGAAAAGCACGTTACCTCGCTTCCGGTATCAATTAACGCTTTTGTTTCGAAATTCTGTAATTTACGTTTTTAATTTTTTTTAAAATATTTACGTTTTTGTCCTCATTTTCTTAGAATTCATTGGGCCCTGGGTTCGCCTCGAGCGTGTTTACATCTATCAATCTGATGCTTCCCCGTTTTCCTGTTTCTCTATTTCTACACAATCAAACGCGTCATATGAAACTTTCTCTTGATATAACATTCCTGTTTGCTTCGTATTATTTCGACTCGCAGGTGCCTTATTATTCGTATCGCTTCTTTTTAAATTACGGTTGTGTACATTTCCTATTGATTGCCGATTTTTATCCGCTACATTAGGATTAACATTACCTTGTTCATTATATTTACGCTTGTATACACCACGTTGAACTTAACCGCTATTGTACCGTTCTTGATTATAATTATTTTGATAACCATTATTTCTCGTTTTAAAATTATTTTGCTCATTATTTTGATATAGAAGCCGGTTAGCAAAGCGATCATTTTTGAAATTCGGGTTTCTAAAATTGCCTCGAGAATCTCCGTAATTTCTATCGTAGTTATTTTGATCATAAACCGAATTTGTCTGAAGTTCATATTCTTTCGCGGCATGCCCCGGATTTGCTTCGGATTGGCTCAGAATGGCTAGGATATAGATTTCATATTGGTTTGGATTCATTCAGATAGGATTTCTATCCGAACCTTTCTTTAGGGTTCTCCTCGGTCAGTCCGTTACTGGTTTCTTGTTTCATAATTTCATAATTTTATAATCTGTAGTAGTTAATTAAGTGTTTATAAATTTATTTTTAGCCTAAAGTTTATATATTATATAAAAAATCATCAACATAATCTAAAATTTAATAGAATGTTTAAAAGAGATATGTTACTATTTATTTGTACTTTCAACCCAATTTAGTTCATATAATCTTTTTTTAACAATAAATTAACACTTCTGAAATGATATTTTCAACTATTTCTGCTACAACTACAGAGGAACCGGAGCGACTGTTGCGCTCGTTAGGTTTTGCGCAATCACAAAGTGTGGCGTTTAGGAGTTTTTGCTAGAACAACTTTTTATTCCCCCTACTTCCGATTCAAACTTGACTTCATCTGATTTCAAGGACATGAGTTAGAATCTCACGGTAAACATAAGCCAAAAAAAAGCGTTTTGAGAATTTTTGCGTTTGGAAGGTTTTGCGTCTGCACCCATCAAATAAATGAAAATTTCACCTCTTATGTTACTTAATCATGTTTTCAAACGTTTTTTGAATATATTATGGGGTAAAAGCCAAGTGTGCTCACCTAAAATTTTGTTGTCGCCCATGTTATTCAAACTCCACCAGATTGTTGTGCCAGTGGACCTCTTTAAATTCTGTAAAGGCGGTGCAAACGGGTTGTTAAGATACAGGGGTTCGGATTTTTAACGGTTTACCCTGACCGTTAATTTTTAATTGTATATTACTCCAAAGACAGTTGTCCAATTTTACTTTTTAATGGGGGTTTTGGAAAGGTATTTTAACGAGATTTACAATAAAAATAATTATTTCATTTTAAAAAAACGGTTTTGAGTTTTTCTCAATATGAAGAATTTTTGACTTTTTTAAAGTAAGCGAGAAAAAACCTTGATTTTTTTCTCTTCAATAAAATCCCAAAACGAAAATGGAATGGAAATTATTGTTGAGTTGTAGAAGGTTATAAGAGTGTGGGTGCCCCGCGCTAACTAGACGTAACGCTACCAGGTGAGCTGTAGTGTCTCAGTGGTTCTAATACTAGATAAGAATGATTTCTCTGTTTACGTGTAACGAACATTTTATTTTATTCTCACTTTTTTATAGTTGGAGCACGACTTAGATATCTTCTAAATGAAATTTTCAAAACGGTTTTATTGCACGAAAACGATAGTTAATTATAAATTGATTAACGATTCTGGTGGATGATTCTCTTCGCCTCTTAAATTTCGAAGTGCTTTTTGATGTGAGTCTTCTTGCCTCTTTCATTTTTCCGCCACTGCTAAAAACCTTAATTCGACTCGATTCTGCAAAGACTGTGCCGTTTACACAAAAATAACATTCCTTTGAACCCTTTCTGAAATCGACTCTGATTTTGAAGAAGTATTCGACACCTCCGCATGACATTTTCTTGAAGAGAAATATCGTGAAGAGAAGAACAAAAAGAACGTGACATTCAATAAAAAAAATCATTTTTTAAGTGCTACTGTGAGAGGCCAGGAAACTCAAACCGAAAACTAAACGGTCAACAAGTGAGAATAAAATAAAATGTTCGTTATAAGTAAGCAGAAAAATCACTTTTATCAAGTATTAGAACCACTGAGTCACTACTGCACGCCTAATAGCGCAGCGCTGCGGCTAGTTGGTGCGGGGCACGTGCTCTGTTATGACCTTCTTCAACTCAACCAATACTTTCCATCCAATTTTCGCTTTGGCGTGTTTTTGAAGAAAAAAAACAAGCTTTTTTTAGCTTACTTAAAAAAAAATGCCGCATCTAGAAAAAGAATTCAAAAATGTTTTTTAACATGAAAAATCGAGGCCCCTGTACCTTGACAACCCGTTGTACTAGGTGCAGTCCCTTGGCAAAATTTAAAAAGGTCCACTAGCGCTACAATCTGGTGGAGTTTCAATAAGATAGGCGACAACAAAATTTTAGGCGGATACACTTAACTTTTACCCCATATCTGAAAAAGAAAATTATGAATATACTACTTCACACCACAATATTATGACCTGGTTTTGAGGGTTTTGTAGCTCCGGGCTGAAACTCTTATAGTTTCGGCTGGGTGTCCGTCCGTTATTTACCGCCCAGCATGTAAAAAGTAATTAGGGTAGAATGCATGGGAGGGGAAAGAGTGGGTGAGCAGACGAAATGAGGTTTGGCGAAAGAGTGATCGCGTTTCGCCTACTTAGATTCATTTTTTACTACATAGACTTAAAGTTGAAGGTACATGCTTTCATTTTAGCCTACTTGGAGCATTCTATCATGGTGAATTATTATTTTTTTTTAATTCAAAAAGCGCCAAAAACATTTTATTTGGACCCTGTCTTCGTTTCCGGAATTGTAACTTATGAAAAAAAACTTATCCAAATAACCAAAGTTTGCTCTTGTCACTAAACATAAGTCGAAAAAATGTGGAACCGTTTGCTGTCGATCATATATTAATGATTTTTAAAAAATTATTCATAAACTACATCACAACTCACCCACCTTTAAGGGTGGGTTAAATGAATGATCAAAATATCTTCTATTGCGTGCGAAATATGATTAAATTACTGCAAGTTTGATTATTGAGCGGCTGTTTGCAATTAAATGATTTTTGGAACGAAGTTCCTTATGGCACGTTTGGAGCGGGAGCTAACCAGAAAAAATCGTCACGAAAAAGCGTTAAATAAGAGCGTTATGGAAGTGTATATAGTAAGTGTATAACGAATGTCGCACAAAGAGAGAGCGATAACGCTAGCTATAGTTATACAACTGTATGTAGTGTGTACCTACTCTCTCTCTCTCTCTCTCTCTCTCTCTCACACACACACACACACACACACCCTCTCTCTCCCCCCACTCTGTCACTCTTTCTCTCTTCTTTCGCTTTCTCGAGTGAGCGTTGAAACACGTGGCGTGCGACGCTAGCTATAATACATCTGTATGTAGCGCATACATATTCCCCCTTCCCCCCCCTCTCTCTCTCTCTCTCTCGTACATTAGAACTATACGCTTTGGCATCGTTTGCCGGCGCGTCCAAACATAGAGTGTGCGCTTAAAATTTTTTTGTGTTTATCATAAAAGAAGTAAAATTTTTTTCACAACGCCCCATCTGAAAGTTCAACTTCCGATGCCTGTAAAGCGCTTCGAAAGTGACCAATTTTAGACCTATTTACTTACGTCTCGCTATGTCATCACTTTACCTCCCTAGGGAAGAAACCGCATTTCAGTTCTTCTTTTGTGAGATCGTTCAATGAGCGACGACTTCAAGTTTAGCATACCGAGCTATTGCGCTTGCGTTCAGCAGAACTGTTATCAAAAGTTACTGTTAACTTTTCATAAATTTTCGTAAATTACCATAAATTTCCATAAATCTCTATAAATTTTTATAAATTTAATAAATTACCACAAATTTTCGTAAATTTCATAAATCACCATAAATTTCATAAATTCCCATTAATTTTCTAAATATACATAAATTATCATAATTCTAAAATTTCCATAGATGTATGGTAACTTAACGAAAAGCCGAACTTTCAGCCCAGTTGTTGTGAAAAATACAGAACGTGACAAGGGAAGAGACAATTTCTCGACTCGTGTGAACGCTGCCCTCGCTTCGCTCGTACGGCAACCTTTCACACTCGTCGGCAATCACTGCCTTTCTCCCCTTGTAACGCAATCTACTATTATTGATTCAATATTCTTGATTATGTAATGATAACCTATACCTAAATAGTTTTTTAAATAAACATAAATTCTTTGATGAAAAATATACTTCTATACTAACGAAAGGAACTTCGTTCCTACCGGGTGTCCCACGACAGCAGAACAAATCACAACTACGTGCAACTACGTTTTGGAACGAATAATCTATAATTTAATTTACTTCAATAGCAATTGCCAATGATAACTGAACTTCAAAATTTACATATGTAAATTTAAATTCCAATCCTAAATTTCAATTTCATTTAATGTCTTCAGGGAAAACTTAACTGTTTCACGTCTAAACGACATTGATTTTTTGGAGATGTAAATTAGGACAAAGAAATATAACTTTTTAGTGATTAAAAATTGTAGAACAATTGTAATTTTTTATAATACGTGCACGGTGTATGTACGACTTGCAACGTATGTTTAGCGTATGGAAAGTTAACAATTACGAAGCGACGTGGGAAAGTTACATTCCTACGTCATTGCGCATGCGCAGAGGATATAAACTCACACCTGACCGGACCTGAAGTTATTTTGCACATCACTATCTATTTCTGCCTACTGGCGTACGCCCTACAAAAGTACACTGAGAAAACTGTTTGGTTCGGACAACAAAACGATTTGTTTGCTATAGAATCAACAAAATTTTTTGGTTGTGTCAACCAAATTTTGGTTCTTTCAACAAACCTTTTGATGAACCATACAAAATTTTGTTAATTCAACCAGAACCGAGATTTTAATGGTTCAACAAGGGGTTTGTTGAAAAAACCAAAATTTGGTTAGCATGACCAAAAAATTTTGTTGATTCTATAGCAAATAAATTAATTTGTTGTCCGCACCAAACAGTTTTCTCAGTGCACCTTCCTTGTACATTGTTACAAAAAATATAGTGTGCGACATTTGTTCTCATAAAAATATTTCTATTTTTATTTTATTTAATAATAAAATAAAAATAAAAATATTTGTGTAAGAAAATGTAGTACCTAACTATAGTACTATATAACAATCGTACTTTTTATTAATTTTTAGAAAATATTGTATTATATGTGAATAAAAATTGTAAAGATTTTTGTAGTTTTATAATCACTTGAAATACGAAATAACGTATTTTCAAAAAATTATTGATGAAATATGTAATTGAAACGTGTGTAAATAATGAAGATAGACATAGTTATAATAATAATAATAATAAATGAAGAATACATTTTCTGATATGAAGAGTGTGGAATGAAATTAATAAATGGTATGGATTTAATGATTACGGATTAGTTACCTGTGTTTGAATTATTGTCTGAAGTTTCATTTTTATTATCTTTCAGATCAAGTTTTGCAATGTTTGAAAGAGTATTCTCAGTATAAGTAGATGTGGTTGATTCTAAATGATTTTTTATAATAAATTTCTATTGCAAATCATTTAGCTTAATTATTATTTTAATGAAATATAGAAAATTAATTTACTTACCTGAATTCATGTCTATAATTGCTGTAAATGTTATGTGAATTATATATATTTTCAATATTATATGCCTTTTCACTGTATAGAATGAACTATGTTTCACTTTTGCGTATAATTTTTAATTAAATCTTTCCGAACGTATAATTTTGGGAGAAGGTTTGAGGAGTATTTCTCGAGGAGAACTAAAGCGAACTGAAGGATTTGCATGGCCTCCTTTCTTTGACTCAAGTGTTTAGGCTTGATTTTTTCATGATGTCATTTGATGTTTATGTTATCCGACAAATGGTTCCTAGAGAGTGTTCTTTATCTAGACTAAAACATCGAACTCCAATGATCGCAGCTTCGCTTTATGAACTAGATTTTTTTATACGAATAGTACATAATAAGAATAGTTTTGAAATAAATATTCACTTTCATAATGCATATGTAAATGCAAAAAAGAAGTTGACACTTATTTTTGTTATAAAAATGGGATGTACTTCCGAATAGCACTTACCTCCGATTTTTTTGAAATTACGTATACCTACGTATTTTGACGCGCTGTTTACGAATATCGTAGCAAGATTTACCGCAAATTTTATTTTCATGGTAAAACCCATAAAAACCCCATAATAATAATGGTTTTTCGCTTTTTTAAAATAAAAAATTGTTAAAAGCTGCGCAGTAGTTTTCTATGGCCCCTACAGCTGCGCAGTACTTTTTCACGGTTATGATTAACACTACTCTGCAGTTATATAAGTTTATGCATCATTGTGAAAAAAATTAAGTTCCCTTATCACCTTCCCTGATACCGATTAATGTTCCATCAACGTTCCCTGGGAACGTTCCGGACGGGCGGACATTTGGAACGTTAATCTTGTATGTTGATTAACGTTCCAAATGGAACGTTCCACTGGAACTTTCCGAATGTCCCAGCACCACGTTCCCGGAAGGTTCCGTGCTATTAGGGTAAGATATATGATGGACGTAATTAGGGTTTTTAGACTTATAATTTTTTTTTACTTATTCCGATATGTCGTAAAGGTAATATCTCTCGAGGAAAAACGACTTAAAGGTCAATGTAAGTTTCCATCCTTACCATCCGCTATGGAAGAGATATAATTTACTAGCATACAAAAGCAAAGTAATATAACTAGGCAAGCTTCTTACTAAAAATCTATCGTAAGCCACGGTGGCGTAATCGATTACGCATACCACATGAAATAGGAAGTTCTCGGTTCGAACCCGGGCTGCAATAGTTTTTTTTTTTTTTTTTTTTTGAAAACTTAGGCTAAATAAAATTTAAAAAATTAACCTAGTCCATGAAAGACAGGCATACTACGGACCCACTAGGTCCACTGAAGTTTCCTGTATCTATGGATTTGGAACTTTCTTCAATTGTTATAAACAAACTAAGCGACCGATCGGAGAACCAAAAGCACCCTCGGATTCGTTTCCGAAATATCTAGGTGCGCCTTTTTTGTTTTCTTTTTAAACCATTTTTTTAAACAATTACATTATTTTTAAATATTCTTCTATTGTTATAAACAAACTAATCGCCCGACCGAAAAACCAAAAACACCATTGGATTCTTCTCGAAAATTTGTAGATGCGCCTTTTTTCAAACAATTTTTTGAACAATTACATTATTTTTAAACATTTTGCAATTGTTATAAACAAATCAATCGCGCAATCAAAAAGCGGAAAATACTTTTGGATTCGCTTTAGAAATATCTAAGAAAACTTTTTTTTAACAATACTGTTTACAATTTTTTTATGTCATTCAACATAGGCGTATAATTTTATAATTACCTGCCATTGTATTATTCATTAATAGAAAATATTAATAATAAATATTAATAATATAATAATAAAATATTAATAATAAACAATAATAATTTAATAATAACAATAAAAAACATTACTAAGGGGGTTACCACTGCTTGACATTCAATAAAAATCTTTTGTACTTCATTCTCCACATTTTTCAACTGCACAGTCGCAAGTTAAGTACAGCTTAACCCTGAAAGGACACTTGGGGTGTTTTTTTTCAAACAGTTAAATTATCACTAAGGGTTTGAAAATATTTTATTCCTATTTTGTATTGTTTCAACATCACTTATGATTTTTTTCAGACAAAAATATCGTTTACTTTTGATCTGACAGCTATTTTAAGTCGGTGGGGTCAGTAAGACCCCATGTGTCCTTTATGGAATTATTTGGAGGTGTATCTTTTAAGGGTTAAGCATATACAGTGGGACCTCGTTCGTGTCGCGGACTTGGGACCGTGAACCTCGTTCGTGTCGCAAACGTCACTTCCGGTCGTTTCAGGGGCGTACTTAGGTTTACGTACCGCGATTGAGTCTAGTGTGCCACGAGTATCTCTGCTAATCACAGCACTGGCTTGCGCTGCGCGCGCAGATTTTTTCCGTCACTTCCGCGACACGAGCGAGGTTTTGAGGAGTCACGTGACCACGACACGAAGGCGACTGCGACACGAACAAGTGCGACACGAATGAGGTCCTACTGTATGTATGGAGTCAAACCAATGTACGCCTATGTTGAATGACTTAGAAAAATTGCTAACAACATTGTTTAAAAAGAAAGGGTTCTCTTAGATATTTCTAAAGCGAATCCAAAGGTGTGTTCCGCTTTTTGATTGCACGTTTAGTTTGTTTATAGCAATTGCAAAATGTTTAAAAATAATGTAATTGTTTTAAAAAAGGCGCATCTAGATATTTTGAAGAAGAATCCAACGGTGTTTTTGTTTTTTCAATCGGACGATTAGTTTGTTTATAACAATTGCAGAATGTTTAAAATAGAGATGGGACGAACAGTACTTCTGCTACTGCGTGTCCTGCCTACTGTTATAACTGCTTGCCGAAGGGCCTGACATCGACTTCGGCTCCTGCTACCTCCGGTCGCCGGAGAAATCTAGTGACAGTAGATTCGGCCGGATTTTTACTGCCTTCAATTGCTCCGGCGAAATCCGGTGAGAGTTACCTGAACCTATTTTTTTTGCGTTTACTGACTCTTTTTTTTCAAATACTTAAATTCCTATTTCGTATTTTTCATTGAATTAAGAATCTAATGTCAGTATTTCAGTAATTCAGTAATGAGAATTGTCGAATTTTGAATTCCTATTTTGTCTTTTATGTTTTACAGAATTTTAGAATAAAACCTATAAATATATAAATAATTTATTGTATTCCAATTGTAATATAAATATACAAGTTAGTAAGCACAGTAACTCAGTAACTTGTGCAATTTACAAGTTTAATGAGTTAAATCTACATATTATTTTTTAAATAATTATTGGGTCACTCCATGAATGATCATCTGCAAACGATTGCAGTCATATTTTAGAAAAATTTGTTAATTGGTCTATACACTGAAACCTCAGTTTACTACGCCTCGGGATACCGTTTCCAGGAATTTTTTTCATAGTTGAGAGGTCAAAGGGAACGAGAAAGCTGAGCTCGGAGCTCAAGGGAGTGCGCAAGTACCGTAGCAACAAAGTGCGCAGTAGTAGAGCAGTAGTCTACGCGGAGAATTAAGTCGGTTTACATTAGTTCGTTTTCAGTGTTTTGATTATGAGTTATGTATAATAATTCATAAATGATAACTAAATCAAACTTACCAGTAAATTAAACGTTAAATTAAACTGATATTTAAAAAATATTTTTCACTCGTGACAAAAATCAAACAGAAATAATTCATACGGCCTTGAATTGTTTACGTTTGAGAGACCTCGGTTTACCCGAAGGCCATTCAGGAGATCCCCGAAATCCGCAATAAACCGAGGCTTCAGTGTAATTATTTCTTATATTTCTAGATTCGATTCGTGTATTTTAGGTATAATAAATTATTTTTCATTAAGCCAGAAAAAATTTTTGAAACATGTGGACGTGTGAAACATGGCAATACTACGTCATTTTTAAAATGAATGAATCACTAAAGTTATTTATTTAAAATTAAGTAAAGAAAAGCAGTACGATTAGAGTTGATTTAAAATTATTATCTATAATGCTATTTTGGAGTTACAGTTGAAATAGTAGAGGAAAAATTTGTTTAAGTGACTTGTCAAAATGCGTTATTTTCGTAAAGTTTGATAATTTATTACAAACAAAATACACTGCTGAAAATTTTAAAACTTGTTTCAAAACAAAGATTAATAATAACCTTTTGCGCGGTATTCAGTAAAATTGCTCATCGAAATTTATTCCTCCAGATTTTCATCTTCGAAAATCTGAACATTAGCAAAAAACACCACTTTCAAACCCGCATATTTCCGAATACATATTTTTAAAAAAAGTTTTATCTATGCGAATAAATTATTTTACTTACATCTATCGCTCACAAAAACGTCGTGGATGTACTTTGCATGGTTTTCTTTTAAATCGTGTTTAAAATTTTGTCTTGACCGACCGATTTTGACAGACTTAACCAAAGTAGGTTTGCTTCAGTTTGCTTTACCTACTTTGGTTAAGTCTGTCAAAATCGGTCAGTCGAGACAACGTTTTTGTGAGTAATAGATGTAAATGTAAATAATTTATCCGCATAGATAAAACTTTTTTAAAAATATGTATTCGGAAATACGCGGGTTTGAAAGTGGTATTTTTTGCTAATTGTTAGGTTTTCGAAGACGAAAATCTGGAGGAATAAATTTTGATGAGCAATTGCACCGAATATTGTGCAAAATGTTTGTTACAAAATCTTTGTTTTGAAATAAGTTTTAAAATTTTCGTTAGTGTATTTTGCTTGTAATAAATGATCAAATTTTTCGAAAATAATACTTTTTGACAGATCACTTCAAACACATTTTTTTCCTCTCCTATTTCAACTACAACTCCAAAATAGCATTATAGATAATAAATTTAAATCATCCCTAATTGCACTGTTTTTCTCTGCCTAATTTTAAATAAGTAACTTTAGTGTTTAATTCAGTTTAAGAATTACGTACTATCGCCATTTTTTACATGTCCACATGTTTTCAAAAACTATACCTAAAATACACGAATCGAATCTAGAAATATAAGAAATAATTACAGACCGAATAAAAAATTTTCTGAAATATGACCGCAGTCGTTTTCAGATGATCATTCACAGAATGACCCTAATTATTTATTATTTTCGTTTAAGGCTTCTAAAATTTCCAAAAAATATAATTGTTTATTCTTGTTACAAGTCTTTAAATTTAATATACAATAACTTTCAACATTATTATATATATATTCCATTATAACATGAGTTTAAGTTTAAGCAATATTAATATTTTATTTATTTAAGTTAAAAGTTTTCAAATTTGTGAAATAAGAAAATAAAACCAAGTACTATAATAATAGAAAATTATTTACATATTAGTGTTTTATAATATAAACATGTCATAGTTAGAAAAAAATAAGTTATTACATTAACTATTAAATAACCGATGACATGGCTCAGGTGGTGAATGACTTGGCTCGGCGATCACGGAGGTTAAGCAACCCTGGGTGCGATTAGTACTCAGATGGGTGTCTGCCTCTGTGATTCGCTCATAGCCGGGAGTTTTTCACTGCGATGAAGACATGTCAAGCGGGAGGTTTGACGCCGAGGGTGTGTGTATACAGTCGATAATATCAATGTCTACATTCAAACTCG
>JBAGKK010357935.1:0-18974 GCA_037177015.1 Euceroptres primus
CTGAGTTTTTACCTGAATCCGCCCCGCGATTGTTTGCACTCAAGAACCGAGAGGTGCAAAGTAACGGTGGATGAGTGAAATTGAAAATTCACTACTTTAGATTAGTTCCAGAGAATTATTGCAAGATTACCGTTCAGAGACATGTTGAGTACTTCCAAAAAATTGCCCTGAGCTGCGGTGGAATTCGTTGCTTTAGGTACAGGTACTCCAGAATTTTGATGATACTCCAAAACAATCTTTTGATAATCAGTAAACAGTTTTCGCAACTGTACCAACACATTGCTCCAGTCCTCGTACCTTTCGTTCTGCACAGCCACTCTATAAAAATCTTCGTAGAATCTACCTCTGTAATCATGTTGTAAGCATTCTCGCATGTGATTAGGAAATTCCTCTAGACTACTCGCGTTGTAAAAAGTCCTTGAGAATAAAACTATGGTCACTTCGTGATTGCTACCGTTTTTCTTCCACTTTTGAAACAAATCAGCAAGGAAACCATTTACTGCCTTTTCGAAGTAAAGATCTCCGTGGATATCGAAATCCCACATTTCGGAGCTCATCTGAATGAAAAGGTATACCATACTTGTGGAGGAACGGAAAACGACCTGAAAATGTCAAAAGAACAAATTGATATTTTATATATTGGATGAGTAAAATAAAATATTATGAATAGGTGGAAGAAATTAAA
The DNA here is from genome assembly GCA_037177015.1 of Euceroptres primus. Taxonomy (NCBI): domain Eukaryota; kingdom Metazoa; phylum Arthropoda; class Insecta; order Hymenoptera; family Figitidae; genus Euceroptres; species Euceroptres primus. The sequence goes on from JBAGKK010357935.1 coordinate 686, forward strand.
TAAACCTTAGTGTCGTCAGTAATAACTCCACAAGCAACTCGATCTCCTTGTGACCACATTTCGTGCACTTGACATCTTATGCTACCTCCACAAAATTCGATTTTTTTGTTCATATACACACATGTGTTTACCTGCAAAGCAATGAGTATTTAAAATTTATGAAAGACATTAATTGTTTCTCGATAAAAATTATTTTACCAAGCTATTTTTTAGCCTCCACATTTCACTTCGCCCCATGTACTGATCTTTGAAGGTGAGTTCCACAGAATCCAGAGCAACATCGTCATGATTAACAATGTTCATATAAACATCAGCGAATGTTCTCAACTGGAACATCGATGCTACATTATTTTCCACGCTAATTGTTTCTCGGCCTTGCAAATCCTCCTTAAAAGAAGTGACTTGCAGCAACAATCGACTGAAATCATCTTCAGGGTGGTAGATTTCCACGACATCTCCAGTTTTAATACCAGGATAATCCTTTGGATTTATTATGAGGTCCTCTCCACTGAAGTTCTTTTGGTGCACGATTAGTTTAAAAAGTTTCATTTTCAGCCCATTATTTTATTATTGCAGGTGAAAGGTGGTAAACTGAAATGTGCCATCAAAAGAAAATCACTTATAAAATCTGTATTTAACAATAAAAATTAGACAGCAAACTGCAAGCAAAATAACCACATATTACATCATTTCAAACATATTTGAAATTTTTAATCCAAACTAGACAACTTTCAAAACGTTGACTATAGAAGCTGTACGAAATGTCAGTCTGTATTTTTTGATTAAGTAATTAGAGGAACATAATTGCATTAGATAAAGTCAATAAAATTAAGTGTTATATCAGCTCATTATAAATGCAAAAAAATGTCATAATGATTGTTATTGTTGAGAGAATTGCCTAGAACAAAGGCACCGTTTCTAATTTGTTTTTTATGTTCTTGAATCCATATAATAAAATAATAATAATATGAAAGAACGTGGTTATACTTACTTGTAATGGATGTTTTTCGCCTTGATTTCAATACTGAGAGGTTTAAAATAAATTATAATCACGCATCTACGTTTGAGTTCACAAAAGTCACAGTCACATATATACCATATCAACTAATTCTTTGACCATAATTATATACACATTAATGACACATAACCTCACATATTTAATTATTTATGAACTTGTATCGTTGGTCGATAACATTGCACTAAGAGTTTTTCGAGTTTTTTCAATTTAAAGTAGATTTTCCAAGCCTAAATTTCCATCATGTTAAATTTGCAAAATCTAATCACAAAAATTCCAAAAACCAGTTATATTTAGGAGACAAATAAAAAAATAATACTGATACAAGGTGTTTGAAGTATCATTTTCAAATTTCGCGGGAAATCCCGCTAGTGGACAAAAAGTATCTCAGTGTGTCGTCTGCTAGAGTTGTTTTTCTGCGTGCTTGTCAGTTTTTTATGCTGCTTAATATATTTTATTACGAAAGATATTCGAACGATTTTTTATAGACCGGTGCCTAATTTTAGACAAGTTTAAAATACCGAATCGAATCGGGAAGTTTTCAGGTTAAGCTCTTTACAGAATTTGTATTTTTGTAATGAAATGAGTAATGGTAGACGTTATTATATATTTGTGGAATATAACCTCTCAACCTAACGTTGGTTAGAAAGGTTCCAAACGTCTAAGTATTATGATTGAGTTTTACAAACATTCAAATAAAGGATGAGCGATGCGTACCAGAAGCCTGCTATTGTTCCTTATTTGCATCGTAGGGAGCAGTATCGTTTTTATCGCTTTCAGCAATCAGCGACCATCCATTCAGACTTTAGTCACAGAAACTCACAAACAAATACGAAACTTCCAGGTAAGCTTATTGTTATAAGACATTATTATTAATTTTTCATTGATAATGCATTTTAAATTGTTTCTCTTTTGTTTAAAAATTGAATGTTGAGACTGTATTTGAGAAAACAAAATAAACTGGCACGTTACGAATTGAAAGTATTTTTGTTGGCAACAAGCATAAAGTTTTAAAAATTATGATTACAAATTATTTTACTTTATACTCTTAAGAAATACTAGTCCTATAAAGGATGAATAATCCATTTCATTTATAAAATACTCTGAATGACTCATTTTAATAAAAGTTGCAAACTAAATTAATAATGTTTGATTCATGCCTGCAATAAACATGTACAAAACTCAAAATATTTAATAGAAATGAATTTATTATTTTAGTCAGAAATATACAGAAAAATTGCAAAAGTGCCTTTAAATCCCCAGTATTCAGACAAAGGGTTAAACAAAATATATTACTCTTTACGCGAATATTCACTCTTGGTTTGTTCTTTTTGCATATTCAGAAGAGCACAACATACGAGAACGATCTCATCTACATGTGGAAGCAATTCAACTGATAAAAGCGATAGAATGTTAAACATTTTTACTCTCTCTATGCATCTTTGAACTTGAATTCTAGTAGAAACATTTCTGTATACTGATTCGATGTAAGAAGGCGAAATTTCATACTTTGTTAAAAATGGTGGCGACGCAAAAACGGCATTTTTATTTTTTAAATAATTTTTTATACCAGAGAGACCTTTGTTCACTAATACGTAATCACCTGATTCTATCAAATCAAGAATTCCACAGTCCTTGACAATGTACTTATCATCCGATCTGCCATCGTAGCATTTAGATACGAAAGTAACAAGTCCATTTGGAGCACAGCCTAATAAAAACTTAACAGTAAATGCGCTTTCTAAATTTGAGTAAGTCGCGACTTTTCTCTCAACGGTAGTTGGAGCTTCGATTACGATTTCGGAGCAGTCTAATATAACACGACAATTCGGATACCTGCTTCGAAAGGCAAGAGAAAATGTCTCCTTAACTTTTTCTTTACTTATCCAAGTAACATGATCAGATAAAGCCTTGCTTAAAGACTCCAAGACACCGAGAAACGTTCTGGAAATCGTCGTTCTATGCACTCCAAATAATATCGAGAGTGCTGAGTATGATATACCAAGTTTCATCTTCATAAGGAATATTAACAGCTTATCCTTGTTACTCATTTTGTTTCCTGTAAAGTGTTCCAAAAATCCAGTAAGCGTATTAAAAACAGCAAAGTTTACGCCGCATAAATCAATCAATCCGGCATCGTTATCAATTGATTTGATTCCACGAAAACCTACGATTTTTTCATTTTTTCGTGAATCATCCAGAAGTTTTTCAGCACCAATATAACATTGCGTATTTTTATTTGATGATGTGATTATGTTGACTTGTAATTCAGCGTTGTTGACACCGTTCTCTGTTTTTAAATTGCATATAAAGCAATTGGAACCGGAAGAAGATTCGTTAGGAAAAAAGGTTTGACATCCAATACTCATTATTTTTGGTGGGTCAATTTCCTCTACTACTTCCATCATTTTTTTTTCTATATTTATTTGTTGTTCAGATTGCTGTGGAATTTCCTTTAACATACTAAATTCTGTCTCATCCTTTATTTCTTCTGATGAACTGAGATTCTCTTCCATTTCCACCAATTCTTCTTTTATGTCCATTGTTAGTTCACCCTGAAGTAACATTTCCTGAAAAACACTAAATTCTCCCACATCATTTTCTTCTTTGATCTTTCTTATTTCTGGTTCTTCTTGCTCTTTGGAAATTTCTTCGGCACTTGAGTCTGTCTGTGAACTCGAAGCAGAAAATTCAGTTGATGATACTTGAAATTCAATGGGATCTTCTCCAGGAAATATTGTAGGAATATAGACTAGACTGCACGGATGTTCTGACTTTGCTCCGCCAACAAAATGAGCACTACATATGGAAGTTTGTTTTGTGGGCTCCCAGGAACTGCTGCCGCCTCTAAAAAATATTATTTTTGTTCCAAAAACTGTAAATCTCACAAAGAAATATTTTAAAGATACCCAAGAAATTAAGTTCTTGAAATCAAATCGCAGCTTTGAAAGAAAACAGAATATTTTTTAGAAATAGTTAAATAAAGTAACAAATTATTAAAAATTATAATTTTAATAATTATAATTAATTATAATTATAGTAATTATATAATTATAATTAATTATTATAAATATCCTATTGTTATAATCCTATTGTTAAACGTTGACAATATTATCAATCAATAAAAAAAATTACAATCTTCAGATGTAACTGTATCTTCACTAGTGTTAACAATACTTTATTACCCTTACTTGACATGATTTCGGACTGCATTTATCCATAGTAGTCGCTTTACATTTTTCCACGGATAATGTACATTTAAAGAAGGAAATTTATGAAACTTTACATGCGGTCCATTTTGTCGGGAACTCTTTGTGCATCCATAGATGCAACACGTCATTTTTGACTGGCGTTATAAAAAATAGTAGTGAAAACTGTAAAACTTAAATTGATTTACGGATTTCTCTTTTGTAAAAGAATCGGAAAGAATTTCAACAAGCTTAATATGTTAGTTTTCGAAATTCTCACCAGGCGTCGTGAGTAATAGCAATCGCACGGCGCCAATACAATGACTTTTCAAATTCTTCAAAGTTCTTAATTTCTTATGTATATTCTAAGATAATTTGACATTTTTTCTGCAGTAATCATTTCAAGGGTTTTAAGGCATGATTTTCAAATTACTTAATACATCACTTTAAAATTGTTCTATTTTAGCAACGCTATAACTTGCCATTTTCTAACTTCTCTATATCCAAATGTTCAATTTACTAAATACTAAATCTTCAGACTTTCTAGATTTGAAAAAAGGATTTGGTCTCTTTCTATAATCTATTTTTTACTTTAAAAATTAACGAGAGGAAGGTTGAAAAAGTACCCGAAGGACTCTCTAATTTTTTTAGGGATTTTAAAAATAATTTGATTAAAAGATTAAAACATCTTTTTGTATCAACTGATATTTAAAAAATCTTTATCTTGCTTTTGTTACAGGAGAACCTAAAAGATGTCGAAGAAAAGCGATTGGTTACAGACTCAAAATACCTCGCGCTACTCGGCCTTGGTGGCCAAACAAACACGACTCCTCTAATTCCAAAATCACAAAATGTCACTGTGGTGTCATTACTCAGGCCTGGAAACGAACAAAATATTTATGGCTTTGTTAAAAACATTACCCATTTTTTGCCAAGTAACAGCATTGTCATTTATAGTGTTGGATTAAATGACGATGCACTGCAAGCTGTGAGGTCAGTTTGTAACTCTAGTAAATGCAATGTGATTCAGTTTGATTTAAGTCCTTTTCCTGCTCACGCTGAGGACGATAGACTACACGTATATAGACCTCTAGTGATTCAGGTAAATATCGCTCTTATTATCGCTCTTCTAATTTCTGCTAGCATAAAAAATACTTTAATTATAGAAATCAAAATTTTCGAGTAATACATTTTAATCATATCACATTCCTCGATTTCAGACAGCTTTAAACACATTAGAAAACATATTGTATATGGATTCAAACGTACGACTGAATTCTTCAGACATCTCAAAGTATCTCCTACCAAAATCAGGAATTTTGACATGGCCAACAAGACACGCTATTAGTTCTCTCACTCACCCAAAGATGTATGAATATTTTCACACCTCAACGGAAAGTTTCTTCTTTCTTCCATTGATCAGGGCATCGCACTTAATTATTAGAAACACCAACGAAATCAGAGAAAAAGTAATGCTGCCTTGGGTTCAGTGCGCGTTAACCAGGGACTGCATTTGTCCCATAGGTTCGTATATTAATTCTAATTATATATCTAATGGGAAACTCCATGCAAAATGAAACATAAAGATAAAAACAAATATTTCAACAAAAATTCTCAGATTTTTTAAGCCTGCAAAGAAATGAAGATTTCAGATAGTTTTCTCGAAAATTTATTTATCTTCTTAAAGTCTATGATATTTAAGATTTTTTAAATAATTTTTATAGGTGCACAGTCTGCTGGGTGTAATTTCAACAAAAAACCTCAGTATAGATACTCAGGTTGTCATGCGTACGATGCAGCTGCTTTGAATATAGTTCTAGGATTATATTTTAATTTCGATGACACCAATTACATTCACCAAGAACGGGAAACCTACTTCCACAAAATCGAACCCGAGGAAGCTAGTGAGGAATATTTATCAATTGCAAGACAAAACAATGTAACGGAGACTAATGCGAGGGGTATAACGTACACCGAACATTGACCTTTTTTACTCCTGGATCTCAATATTTTCTATATAAGCTTAAGTGATATAAAAGCACAACTTAATGTTTAAGTCTTTAAATAAAGGTATAGTAAAAATAAAAAGAATCTCGACTAATTATCAATTGATTTCCATTTTAAGACAGAAAAATCTGTATATCATTAGTTAACAGTTATTCAATTATTTTTGTTTTAAATTATTTAATTTTCGATTAAAATTTAAAGTGAGTTCAAAATCTTAAAATGTTAGATTAGATCAAGGCGTCAATGGCAATCGGCTTTCATTTTTTTTAATTTGAAGAGTATTCCAGTCTGTCAAACAGGAAAACCAAGACTGGCCAGTAACCACCGTCGAAATTAAATCAGCGTCTTTATTTTTAATCATCGGGTTGATGAATCCAACGCCGATGGGGAACATAGTACTCGTTTGAACGTATATTAGCTGGAAGTAAAATTGCCTCAGCGGGCTCGTAGATGACATCAAAGGTACGCAACCAAACTAGGATTCGTCATTGTTTGTAAAAGAAAAAAAAAGAGCAGCCTCGAGTATAATGATCAGACATTCGAATATAAGCATCTTTAAATTTCAATAATCCTCAGCATCTAAATGCTTTATGAACGATTCCTACGATAATGTTTGTGACGTATTTTTCCACGCATTTACTGCAATACGGGTAACGTCAGTTAATAGAGGGTTAAGAATTCTGTGGAATGGCCACTGACAGCGACCTTGACAGCTGGGAGTTTGGAAGGAAATTAGAAGCAACGCGGCATTCGCCGCATGAAAATGGCCTGATGCTTCCATTTACCTCAGTCGAAGAGTCATCCTCTTTTTGTGGAATCAACAAAACTGATCTAGATGTTCAATCGTCGAATAAGATGCATGAATATGATTATGATCTTGAGTCGAAGAGCTCCAGATCTGGACCAGAGTTTCGATTCATTAATCCAGCAATCTACGCCGAATCCTTCGAAGCCGATGAAAATTGTGGAGATCACGTAGATAAATCAATGATACGTGGTCAGATCCTCTCTCATCGATATGATGATACCTCTCCGGAACCTGAAACAGGATCCAAGTATGGCGCCTCTGCCTTGGCGGATGGAATATCTGTTCTCTCCATTGTAAGGATTTACGAATTTTATAAATTCAGTTTTTTAATGTGTTACTTATTAATTATTTTGAATTGGAAAGTCTAATGGAGAAGACTCCTCCAGCACGATCGATGTTCATGGCGACCATGCGCCTGGCACTTATCGCTGCTTTCCTTCTGTGACGTCTGCTACAACGAGTTCTTCCCTGAATTCCTATAATCAACAGTCCAGGCCGATTAAAAGAATAGAGCGACGGTGTAAAATTAGTGATTATTTGCAAGCTTCCTGGGAAAGTAGGTCCTCTGAAGATCTCTGCCTTGCATCAACGATGCGAAATGAAAGAAAGAATGTACAAAGGTTTTCAGATGTTTCTGTAGATGTTTCTAGTTCAATAGAAGTCGTAGGTCACAATGGTTTAAATTTACTGAACAAATTCTTCATTAGGTGCTCATTGAACGGAGTCAGGAATATTCAAGGTTCGACAACTTCGGTTTCGACTACCAATCTATCAGAAAGACAAACCCTCAGTGGAATTCCAATCTCACGACAAATAGCCCATGCAGAATGGGTAAGAGAAAAGGAACGGGAAGCTCTCAAAATAAAGGAAGAAAAGCGAAAAGCTGAGCAAAACAAGAAGGACCAAGAGGAGAGAATTAAACGAGAAATGGAAGAAAGAGAACTCCGAGAAAGGGAAAGCTTTCTTAGATGGGCTGAGAGGAAAAAGAAGGAGGAAGCAGCCAAGCAAGAAACTATTGAAAGAGAATTGGAACTTCAAAGGCGACTCAAGGAAGTTGAAGAGAAGGCAGCTGTTGCAAAAACCATTTATCTTCGACAATGGGCGCGAAAGAAGGAAGAAGAGCAAAAGGGTAAGATTTTTAAATCGCACTTGTATATTTTATATCAGAGGCTAAAAGTAGATTCAACTAAAAATGGGTAAGATTTTTAAATCGCACTTGTATATTTTATGCCAGAGGCTAAAAAAAGATTCAACTGAAATGGGTAAGATTTTTAAATCGCACTTATATATTTTATACCAGAGGCTAAAAGTAGATTCAACTAGAAATTCATTTTTACATTCTCATCATCATATTCTTGTTCGTATTTATTTCTTCAAAACAGTCTCGAAATTTGAAATTTTTTCGATTTTTCAAGTTTTCAGAAAAAAGTGTAGAATAAACAGATAGAATTAATTTACTTCTTTGGTATGTATTTTTAGCTCAACAGAGAAAGCAGCAAATGAAAAAGCAGCAAGAAGAGGAGGAAAAGAAAAAAAGATTAGAAGAAAGTATGAAGGCTTATGAGAAGTGGCGAGAAAAATCCAAGGACAAACCTAAACCTGCCACTCAAGGTTTATTACGTTAGTTGAATTAAATTGAAATACATAAATTTGAATTTAAATGGAAGAGAAATTCCAAAATCTGGACTAAAATTTACTACATTTTGATGCAGCACACCAGAAAGCAAGACCTTCATTCGTGAATCCAAATCCTTGGCAGCAAATAATTGAAGACGAGGAAGAATTGGATGGACCCAAAGAACCTCCGAAAGATCCAACTGAGAAAAGAAAGGCTCCAAAGATTGGTAGCGATAAAAACAAAGGAAGGAAAACCAGGTCGTCGCATCAATGATAAGATAAGTGAAAAATAGAGAGAAAACTTTGCGTGTACACGATTCGTTCGAGTTAACGATTTATCAAGTCCTTTCCTTATCGTTGGTCCGAATTGGCTGGCATCACGAGGAAAATATTTATGTTCAATGAAAAGTCGCTGAACCACATAACAAAAAGGAGAGAAAGTTGTTTCACGTCACAGAACAAATCACAACGCAGGTTTCTTAAGCAGTTTAGTTGAATTCGCGTGTCAGATTGTCATTTAATATCGCATTTACATGGATCCTTATTTTTGTTAGGCTTATTTTATAGACGCCGGGTGTGTTCATATTTTGTAGATTTATTAATCGAATTAATTAATCCTCCTGTGATGGAACTCTAGAAGAGACATTAATGATCGTAAAACTCCCTGCACTCCGTTATATACAAAGGGTATTAAGAATAAAAAGAAGCAACAGGGCTGGTACCAATATCAAGCTGAAATCAAGATTTCTTATCCTAAAGATTATTTCTTTAGATAAATAAACACAAATTTAAACGTCGGTTCACATAATTATATTTAGAGAATTACAACATATATGCAGACAAACGTTAGTAGTTTACATCGATGATTATTCTAATATAAAGTTTAAAAATTCTGTCACTCTTTTTTTCACAGTCGAGATCTCTACTCACGATTGTAAGAATATCAAGATCAGAAATATTACTTTGGTTTTTAAAATATTACTAATTCATATTGAGCATTTAGAAGACTAGAACGCTATAATTAATTTGTTAGTAACAGACAATGATATTTTTACTTGAAGTTAACTTTCATATTTCTCAAAAGTAAATTTTCAACTGTAATTTTTCATAATTCACGCAGCAATTTTTCAACAATATACGACGCTTGAAAATAGACACAGCATTCTCTTTTTTACTGATTAACTATTTTCATGGAGTAATGAAAGGAGACTCAACTTTAAAGCAAGTCAGGTTTATCTTAAAATATAAATTGTAAAAAACATTGAAAGTATTGAAAAACAGGAGAGAATAGGAATTACGAATGTAAGTTTATGCTTCTATGATTTGAATATTGTGGCATTAACAAACGTTTTATAAATTCTTTCAAAATAGAGAATATCATTTCTTTCGAATGGAAGATGCATGCTTTAACAAATCCGAAGATTTCTTATGGAAAAGAAAGGGGAGCTTTTAATCAAAATCAAGTAGTGTCCATTTTATATAGAAAAGAAAATATCTGTTGATACTTTGCTTGCGAAGAGTATGAAGATTTTTGTTTACTATTTCTACTTCTTACAAATTTCTTAATATGATTTCTCCTTCCAGTTGCTTGGAATATAACCAATTTTAATTTTTCATTATTTCCTCTTCTTCTTACAAATTTCTTCTTACAATAAGAAGTTTTTACTTCTTATTGTAACAAATCTCTTAATATGATTTCTTCTTAATTTATTTCTCCTTCCAGTTGCTTGGAATATAACCAACTTTAATTTTTCATTATTTCCTCTTCTTCTTCTTGAAGATTTCGAATTTCAGATTTGTTCATGTAGTAGTAGCTGGGTTGTCTTGACTTCTGTAAATGTAATTAATTTGAGTCAGATTTTTGCAGGTAATATATTACTTTTTAGTTAAAAATTTAATTAATTTTCTTTAGCAAGTTTGAAATTTTTTTCAAGAAGTGAAAAAATTAAGACATTAACAAATTTTTACCAAGTCTTTCTTCACTCGCTTAGCTCCTGCTTTTATTAAAATACTGCTCAACACTTCAACGGATGGTAAAGCCATTGCATAATGAAGAGCGATCCTATCCAGCTATGAAAGAAATTTATACACGATATTATTACATTCTCATCATCAATAAGAAGGTATTGGTTTTATTTTTAATATTCTTTTGTGAATTTTGTAATTTTTGTACTGATATTGTTATTTTTTTTCTAATTTTGAAGAATCTTACATTGTCACCAATCCTCTGTGTCTCTGGAAATGAGTTGACTATGTATTCTACAATTTCATAATTCTCTTTCAAAACTGCAATATGAAGTGCACATCGACCATACACATTTTTTCCAACTGAAACTAATTTTGAGCCTCCACCATTTTTTCTAAATAGGTCTTTTACCAATTCTGTGTCACCTGCTCGTATAGCACTGTGTAATTCTTCTCTCCTCATCTGAAACGAAAACAAAAAATCATCAGTCTCTCCTATATCATTTTAAAAAAGACATGATAAAATGAAAAAGTTTTTACTATATCTACTCATAAACAGAAAATTAGGTCAATAATTTTTCAAAAATAGATTAAAAACCATTGAATTAAATTGTATCGTACCACAAAATTGGGAATCGATTGTAAAAACTGAACAGTGGCTTCGTGACCTTGTTGAACAGCTACTTCCATTATATTCACTCCTGAATCTGAGACATCCAAGATGTGATCATATCCTTCTAATAGTAGTTCTACTAATTTTTCAGTCTCTCCTTAAATTAAAAAAGTATTGCCAATTATTTTTAATTATATGTAATATTTTGCTTATGGGATGGTTCCCAAAGGGGAAAGTGTTTTTAAAATTGAAAAGCTTTGTTAATAATTCAATTTTCTATCACATTATATCAAATTAAATCCTCTTGTAAAAGAAAAGATAAAATTAAATATAAATGATACCTCGTGCAGCTAAATAAACGACCCAACGATCAATTTCAGCAATGTTATCTTGAATATTTGCTTTTTCTGCAACGTCCCTACCAGTTCGATAAACTTCATCTCTATACCCTATATTTAATTGTGTTTCTTGTAAAAGGTGGAATAGGGCGTCTCTTGAATGAGTGCGAATTGCTGCAAAATGTAGTATACTCTGGCCATGTTCATCCTAGAATTAATCAAATATTTCATAAACTTCTGATTCGAACTCGATTTTCAGATTCTTATAGATTTCTATCGTTTTTAATATTATTTCAGAAGAAATTAAATTGTTGAAGAAATTAAAAATATTTTTCGTCATAAAAAATGAAAAATCTCTTCTCCACAAATCTTTCGATTTAACAATATTTTTTTTGTTTCCTTTGCACTAAGCAAATTCCTCAAAATTTCTTCAATCTTGAGATTTTATTTTTATTTTGGAAATATTGAATTTGCACTTACTCTGTTAGCCTCACTAAAATTTGATTCCATAGGATCGACATCTGGACTCTGAGGGTAGCCAGGATCATCGTCAGTATTATCGTTAGTTTCTTCTTCACGATCACCAATAATTAGAACATTTGATTCCTACAGAGAACAAATTAATTAGAATCCAATGGCACTAACATTTTACATTTGAAATGTAACCTAATTTACAACAAACATTAATTGTACATTATTCCATTTAAATGCAATTGCCAATTAGCTGCCAAATAATATTGGCAGAGTGAGAATCCCAATGAATGGTGCAAACTATTTTGTAATCGCTTTTGAAACACATAAATATAATCCAAAACGTCATTTTCAGTTTATAATTTGGGTCAAAGGGGCTTCTTTTTTAAAATTTTCTACAATAATGAAATAATATTTAAACACTTATTAAAATGTAATATCTAAAAAGGATTTTCTAGCGCATATAATTTTCTGCAAAAAGAGAATAATTTATTCTATTAATATTCCTATTAATAAAAATAAAAAAAATAGAAAATTACATGAGTCTGTTCTGGTGATTTATTCTTGCTGGCAAAATTGTACAAGTATGAGGCGAGATACGTTACCGGATCTTGTGGCCGTGATTTTGCTACTTCTGTTAATCCTTTTATCAAAGGATCGCCAAGAGCTAAAAGAGATTTTGAAAAATATTTTAATATTTACTTAAAAATAAAAAATATGAATAAGATATTAAAATATTTGGAATATTACAAACACTTACAATTTGCTAAATAGCGACCTTCTTCAGCACGAAAGATTGGACTCTCACTTTCATCATTGACTGAAACACGAACGATGGATTGCATAAAAAATAGATTTTTATTTATAAAATATTTTTTATGCGTATGAAAAATTAGAACGATTATAATTTTACCAAGATTCAGAACTTTAAAATTATAAAAATTTTCCGGATATAATGACAAAAAAGTGATAAGAGAATATTTTCAATCGTGAACTGATTTTTTTCAATACACACATTTTTGCAAGTTTCACAAAACAGCGTGCGATTTGATGGGTGGTGTGATAGAAAAAATAAAAACTTTCGTGTTTTTTTTGGCAAAAAAATTCTGTAGAAGAAATTCGGATTAAAAAAGTACAGCAATTATAATTACGAATACACTCAAAGCATTTTCGTAGATTTGGCTCATTTTGTATATTTTATTATTGTTTAGGTTTATCACAAGTATAAATAATATTTTATATTTAAGTTTGCGGAACCACTACCGGCTTCAGGTACTTTTATGGACTAAAAAAAAACTACAAATTGGGGAAACTATTTTCTCAAATCTTGAAAATAGTAAATTTATGATGTCTTTGGAATAAGTTATGTTTTACTATTAATGAATCGTTGATTAAAAATCATGTGTTTTATTTTTTTTTAATTTGAAGCCCATTTTCTTGTGTTTTCACCTGAAGCCGGCTTTGTGCAGAATATATCAAGTTGGAAAGATATGTGCGTTGCCACTTTTGTGTTAACATCAATAAATCATGCGTGATGAATATCAAAAGCTTCTTTTGTGACAAATTGAAATTACTTGTCGCCACGTTTTAATCGTAAAAAAATTTTCATTTTTATTTATTAGTTTTTCAGAAATATTATTTATTTAATAATAATATCTACTAATAATACTAATAGTAATACATAATGTATTATCGATGAGAATACAAATAATTATAAATTACAGTAAATCCCATAAATCATTTATCTGAAATTATTCTTCAATTTCGCGAGAAAAAAAGTCTTCAATTTTGTGAATAAAATTTTTTAAATGTTTTTCAGACACACTCAGAAAAAATGATCAAATCCATTTCAAATCATAGAAATTAAAGAAACACACCATGATAAAGTTTTGTGGAAAAAATGCAATAAGCGCAATTTTTGATCAATTTAATACTGAAAGCTGTCAAAAAATTTTCGTTAAAGTGGAATCAACTTTTTTTTAAAAACTCATCACGAATCATATGAAAACAATAATAAATTCTTGTTTTGATTGCATGATTTTATGTGGATTTCAATATTATTTTATACTGTAAATATATTAATTAAAAATGTGTAATAATATTGAAAGTTTTGATGATGTTTATGTAAATTTGAAATTGCAAGAAAAATTGATGAACTTGAAGAGAAATAATTAAATCCTTTGCGGTACAGATTTTTTATTTAGAGACAAACAACTTTTTTTGCTTTTAATAAAAATTTTAGGGTCTCAAGGAGCAAAAAATACCAACATTAAAATATTAATTGATATTTCTAAATTTATTATTTTATTATTTATTTTTTATTATTTATTCAATTATTTTCATTAAAATATTAATATTTTTGGATCTTTTCGAAGTTCTTTCCTGAAATCTATTCAATATTTTTAATCTGAAGTTCAACATTCAAGATCGTAAATTTAGTGTAGAAATTTAAAAATATTTTGGTTTGCATTTCTAATTTCTTACAGCTTTTTAAAAAGCCATTTTTGAAGCAACGTGACGACGAAACAGAGTACATTTTCAATTTCTCACGTTGAACAACAACTTGTCTACTAACCTAATCAAAAGTCCAGCAGTCTCCCGGAAGATAATGCCAAAATCAAGCCATTTAAAAGAATCCTGAATTCAGCTATTCTAATCATCACACATCTTTCCAACTGGAAGGTCACACTATAATTCTAGACTAATTAACAACAAATCGAGTACGAAAATTGGCCCGAATGTTATCACAGCAAGTTCCCTTAAAATTTAAATCGAATAAATACATCGTATACGTAGATTTCAGAATTAAAACTTACAAATTATTTCCTTTACGATATACTGTTGTAAATTTCTAATTCATACAAAATATTTCATTTTCTATAACATTGAGTACAATTTGAAACAACAACTGATTAAATATTTCTCGCAGATCTTAAAATTATGAAATCATTAAAAGTGGTGAATCGTACAAGGCAGTTAGAGAAATATACTTTCCAAGAATTTGTCTTTGTATAATAAAAAAGTCTCTTTTATAATCTTATTCATACGAAAATAGTATAATTATCCATCGATTAGTTAATTGACTTCTTAAAGCGTTTACAGGCAATTCCATAAGCGTAAAATTGACCATCATCTCAGCATTCATTACGAGATGATGCTGTGAGCACTAGATTTTCGTTTACGGAAGATGTTGGAAATAACAGTAGCAATTGTCGTCGAATTATTATTTAAAGTCATTTCCTTCTCCAGTGACAAAACATTGAGTACAGCTCTGCAGAAATCCTGTAAAGTCTGAAGTTCAGTGATCGATAGACTCTGTTGATTACCAATCACAACAATGCTTCTTCGAATCGTCTCCTTGCACTTCAATCCCCTGACAATGCAAAGATGCTTCAAATTTCCAGGATCCTTGGACAACGTCGGGAACTTGACTCCTAAATTAATTCTCAAAGTATTTCCAATACAAGAAGGTCTGGCACTGAGAAATCCCAACTTAGGATCTCGTTTAAAGCTCAAACGTTGATCCAATATATTCATCAGTTTTGCTATTCTGACATAGACTTTCCCAAGTCTTCCTGGTTTCGACTCTAAAGTTGAGCAAACCACCCTGATATGATCTTGGACATTGACCCAAATTGCCAAATTTCCAGCAGCTGCTAAGTAAACTCCTCGTCCATAAGGCCAGTGTTTTCCATGTAAACGTTTTTCGTCAGTTTCTTCTGTTTCTGTTATAGGTGAAAGCAACCCAGCAGCTTCTAGTCGAACTCTAACATCACTCGGTCTTTCCAGGACTTCTATCAAAGTATAATAAGTCCCAGGTTCATCTTCACTGGATCCTTCAGCAAGAATGGCTACAAGTTCTTGTCTCATTAAAGCAGTGGTTATTTCCTTCTCACTGTTCTCCAGTTGATTTATAGTGAGATTTAATGGCAGTGGATAATTGGACAAGTTTCGAGTGCACTCTATCACACCAGAAAGGACGTATTTCCCAGATGAATCCAGATCAGAACCTTGTATGAGTTGAGCACTTTTTTCGATGTTGTCATTCAGGTTTTTTTCATCAGAACTGAAGAAACAGGGATGAGGATGGTTGGCAAGTTCTCCAGTTGCTGTGAGACAGTGGATTTCCCTGATGAGAGGATCAAAAAATTCTGCGAAGACTATGTAACTTTCGTAGTCTGGAGCAACCACTTGTACTGTGAAATCATCTTCGTGGGAACTTGAAGGCCTGCTACCACTAATGCTACTCGTTTCACTAACATTTGACTTATCATATTTTTTTAAAGCGGGCCAAATAACGTCAATGAGGTTGTGGTCCATGCATGTCACACGGTGCTTGAGTCGTTCAAATACATGTCTTTTTAGGCAACGACTCAATAATCTGCCAGCGTTTGCTGGTGTATTTGGCAATGAGCCACGTCTCGAACCTGCCAATAATCGGAAACAACGCTCAAGGGTCGCCAGCGTTTCAGGCTCGTTCACATCTCGACGTGCTGAGTATTTGTCACCTCCAGGAACTGTGCTCGTCAGGAAAATTATGTTATCCAGGTGTATACGCAAGCTCAGTAAATTAGAACTGCATACGCATTTAGTTTACATTTATCAAAAGTCAGGCCATTTGCACTCAGAAAAATATTTGTTTGAATCAAACCAAAAAATTTGTTTGATATTATATTATTGAAAGAAACAAATTTTTTGTTTCAATTAACAAAACATTTATTTCATTTTAATAATTGAAAAATATCTACCTTATTAATCGAAACGAATAATTTATTTGGTACAATTTGTTTGACTTAAATAAAGGATTTGTTTGAATTAAATCTATTTGAGTTTATACAAATATTTGTTTGATTTAAACAAAAATTATAATCTGCATGCGATAGTTTCTTAGAAAAAAGCTAACAGCATAGAAGGATCTTTCTCATAATAAAGTGTAAAGTCTCACAATCATACTGAATATAAAGGCGTCTGAAACATGTTACAGTACTGTCGTTACGCATCTCGCGCATCGGACAGGTAGTTTAAAAAAAGTGGTGTCTTACCCTTAACACTTCTTAACCACAAAATTTAAATTTGTTAAAAATTATTTATAAAGTTGAATAAAGTTTAAAAAACAAAATCTTTGCTTCATTTAAAACAAGAAATGTTTAAAGCAAACAAGAACTTTATTTAATTTAAACAAAAGATTTATTCGATCTGAATAAAAATTTATTTAATTCAAATAAATAAGGACAAATAAAGAATTTGTTTGAATCAAAGTCAAACAAATCAAAAAATTCGTTTGACCCCATATCAACGTTATAATTTGTTTTTAACAAATATTACAAATATTACAAATAAACAAATATTTTTCTGAGTGTACTCTAGAGTGGGTCGAAAAAGACAAAAACTTTGAATTTATAATATTTATACAATGGCACTGAAAAAAAAGTTACTTCGATCAAGTAAATTTGACTTGGTTGAAGTAAATCGCAGAGTTAAATGCGGAGCCATTTTGCTGCAGGGTGGACTTTTTTAGAGTAATTTGGGCCCGCTGAATCCAAAAATGACTATCATTTTGCTCAATCAGCTCTTGTTTATGAGATATCGCAAAAAAACAGTTTTTCGCGATATGCAAAAATTCGAATACTTGTATTTTTATTTCTCCTGAAAAACACCAAACATTGATTATATTTATATGTAAAGTAGCTATAGATCCCAATGAAACAGAAAAACTACATATTGTACATCTTTATTAGGGTGGCTCAAAAAAATTAAAGTTCCTTTGATTTGTGGGGTCACCCCCCAAAAAGCTTCCATTTGCCTAAATATCGTAGAAAGTGGTCAGAAAATATTGGCTTCAAAATAGATGACATAAGGCACCCTTAGTGGTAAAAAAATACCCTTTTTAAATATCTTATGATAGATTTCTTATTTAATGAAAGAAACTTTTATAAAAATACGTATAAAGATGTATGAAAAAATATATGAAAATACCATTGTATTGTATGAATGTTTAACAACACCCCTAAAAACTACCCCTAAACGTAGAAAATTATATTTTCTCGTGCAATACATAAAAATAATTTTATTTTTACCTACAAATTGCAAACTGTCATGGGTTTTCCACTTTTCGGTACATTTTCATTTTCGTACCTTTTCTGATGACAGTTTACAATTTGTAGGCAAAAATAAAATTATTTTTTGTATTGCACGAGAAAATATAATTTTTTTATGTTTAAGAGTAGTTTATTCCATCTTAGGGGTGTTACATTCATACAATACGTG